>JAMKCH010045550.1:0-10941 GCA_023653785.1 Ophioderma brevispina | reverse complement strand
CCCTCTCGTCCTTACAATTTCTTTACTGATATTGCTAGAAATACGAGCAGAAGACAGGGTCCCATCCTGGGGAATGATAATTGATGCCTCTATTGCAACTCCTGTTTTCCATGTAAATTCGTAAGTGCATTTTATATATCTCATTTATTACACTATATTCTTAAGATATTTTATGGCTGGTCAGTGGTCCGCATCTCGTGTTGAGCGTTCAAGTAATCCACAGCTCGTGTTGTTTCTTTTTCCTCTTCGCAAAATAGTTCCATATTTGTCAGTGCCAACTGGTTGTGCTTTGGGCCGTCGGATTGTTTGACTTGAGATGCGGACCACTTACCATCTTTACAACTTTTACATTTGCTGTCACATGCTAGCCTTTGTACATTCCTTGTATAGTTTATATATATAGATATATATATAATATATCTTATACATATATATTATAGATCTTATATATATACTTTTTCGAGCTTGCTCTTTTTTTGGTCATCCTTCCATCTTTACTGTCTGTGTTTTTTTTTATATTTTGATTGGATCATGGTAAATAAATGAAATGAATTCCATCGTGGGTGATTCCAAAGCCCACTTTCACTGCCGTATGTCATAACATAAATACTCAGCCCCACATTAAAAAAGGGCTTTAAATGAAAATATGTTAACATATATCGATAAGTTTGAAACCCCAGATTACATCCAGAGGTCGTAAAATTGGCCGGGATTGCAAATATACTTTTTCGAGAAGCTTGCTCGTTTGGTCATCTTCCATCGTTACTGTCTGTTTTTTTTTTTTATATTTTGGATTGGATCATGGTAATAAATGAAATGAAATCTCCATCGTGGTGTTATTCAAAGCCACTTTTCACTGCCGTATGTCATAACATAAATACTCAGGGCCCCACATTAAAAGGCTTTAAAATTGAAAATAGGTTAACATATATCGATAGTTTTGAAAACCCAAGATTACGATCCATAGTCGTAAAATTCGCAGGGACTGCAAAAAAAAATAGATTTTCTATAAAGATGACGTCATTAATTTTAGTGCAAAAAATAAATTCACAATTTTAGTTCTGGCATATTTGAATAAATATATCAGGCTTTAATTTTACTTTATTTGAAAGCTCTATGATATTGCATTTTTGTGTTATAGACTTTGGTGATGTTAATTTCTTTTATTGACGCTGTACAAAATAAAAATTTTCAACTGCGAATTTTTCTCAAAACGCAATTTCCTTGTTTTTCCGGGTCTAAATATTTACTATTTCTCTCGTAAACACTATTTTTCTAATTTTATGTACATTCTTCACTATGTTTTCATATACATATGGATGTTCTTTTAGAAAGAAATCTACTTTTTTTTCAAATATATACAGTTTATGGCTGCCCCCTGACATGCAATTTTTATGACGTCATCAAAATTTGGCTCAACGTGTAAAAAATATGGATTTTGTTTTTATTGCTTAATATGATACCTTGCACCAATATCTTTAAATTCAAGACATTTTTAAAGCTTCCAATGATATTATTTACCATTGATGAACGAAAGAAAATATCAATTTACATTGTTGTCTATACAAAAATGAAATTTAAAATCCATTTTTCTCGAATTATATATTTAACACTTTTTGAGCTCCATGAACCTTACTTATTCTTAAGCTTTTCTTGAATGTGTGACTATTAAAAGTTATTGGCAGTGGTTTAAAAGGTTTAGTTATACTTTAAGGGAAACAGAGATGTGACATATCATGTCAAATGTTTATACTAGGACGCCCTCTGTTATTTTACCATATGTAAAGTTCTACCGCAGTGTCCTAAGAGACTGTTGTAATACTTCAGTAATTTCAAATTTCAGTTTTACAAATCATTGAAACAGTGTCTAAGACACTGTTATAATGCTTTGTAAGTCTGAAAGTACTGGATTTTTTTAATGTTATTTCTCTTACCTGCATTAACCCTCATCTTACCAAAAAGGGTGGGCGTGGGCCCCCAGTGAAGTTTGCTCTCCGTGCGCTAAAATGCCAAAAGCTTCCGGGTAATTATTTTATCATCCTTTCCGGTCATTTTAGTGAATATAAGGTAGCACTTTCACCGGGGTTAGGGCATGCCGTCAAAAGTCGAAGGTTGGTGGGGGGGTTGCCACCCATGAATATCGTATGGTACATTAAGTTTCTGTAAAACTAGTCAATTGTCATAATTTAGAACTGAAAACCCCATGAAAATCCAATATTTTTTAGCACTAAATTTAATTTTTGCCTATTTTCGGCGGAAATTGTGCATTTTCCCGACTCGCGCTCGTGACGCCATATTAGGTATGTGTAATCTTTGTGTTGACCCCCCCCCCCCACACACACACACACACTTAAGGCACCATTTGCGGCACTTAAGAATCACGTTCCCTCTGTCTACATAGTTCATCACTGAAGCCTTTTGTACTCGAGATGTGATACAAAAGGAAATTCAAATGTCAATATGCCAACCTAATCTCCACACAATTGGATACAAACCGAACGAATGTAAACCTGGATAATTCAAATGTCAAAAGGGAAAACAAAAAAAGCCACATAAAGAAATTGTTATCTAAGTGACCCTTAGTTACTCTAAAATTTAAACAAATAATGCCGTAACAGAAGATTTCAGATGCTGATAAGCAGTGAATTTATGATGCCTATTACCGCTTTGAGGACTATGTTAATTTGCAATTAGGCTTCTTGACATCAAGAAGAACACTGCCTATGCCATCATCCGTAGAATTGGTGGCAGAGATGATGTCATTTTGTGACTGGCGAGATAAGACATTATGAGAGTGTAGATTGTTGAAGAACTTCTTGAGTAACGCTTCGGCAAATCAATTACACTGAACTCCGAGTACGTCTGCTATTCCTTGAATCTCTCGCAACAAGTTGGAAGGTAATCATAATCATAATCAATTAGATTTATAAAGTGCCTTCTACAATGTAGGCAAAGCGCTATATAGAAGAAAAAGAAAGAAAAAATATAAATTAGGGAAGAGGTGGGATTTCAGTTGGCTTCTGAAAGTGTTTATGTTGTCTTGGTTACAGAGCTCAAAAAGTAAGGCATTCTAAAGGCGGGGAACAGCGATGGAAAATGCCCGATCGCCTATCATCTTCCTGGAACGAGGAACATCAAAACTGACAGCAGTGCTGGAACGAAGAAAATAAGGAGTCTGGCGAACATGAAAATAAGATATATAGGCCGGGATTGATGAATGAAAAGCTTTATGGGTTAAAAGAAGAGATTTAAAGTGGATCCTTTGGGCAATGGGCAACCAATGAAGCGACTGTAGGAGATGTGAGGCATGAGTACGCTTGGGCTGTCTAAATTTAAGCCGAGCAGATTTGCGGCAGAGCGAAAAATTCCACGTACGAAAGCACTTCGGCTCCAGTATGCAACCTAGTTGATGAAGGAGGAAGTAAATTAACTCATCTACATAGATGAAACAGGAATAAATTTGCAGTTAGCAATGAACGTGGGTTCTAAGGTTTTCCGATTGTCGCTGGACAGGACATACACGTCCTTGATCTTCGACCACGCACGAGCTCGTGGCAGAGCGAGGCAGGCCAACCTTCCAGATAATGTATATAGATGTGAGATTCCTTCCTCCGTACTCACCGTTCTTGAACATTGTTCAGAACTGTTTCTCTCTTGGAAACCTTCAAGGAAAGGAAGTTGAGAAATGTTCGAGGTGAACTTCTGCTACAGCTACATGAACAGCGCATGACAACGTCGGTGCAGATTGCAGATCACTCGCTAAATGAGTCATCACTTCTTCGGGAGGATGCCTCACATCTGTTTGCCCATAAAAAAAATTGAACACACATGTCAATGTAACATTTCATATGAAAATAATTGTGGATAAATGGTCATTATAATGACTTGAATTTAGTACATCACATTACATCATTTGAGGGAGGAATTGGCTTTGTCGCTATGAAGATCATCAACCTTCGATATGCTGATGACATTACGCTGGTGTGTGCAAGCAGGGAGGAGCTGATGGATCTACTGCAGCGTGTCAAACATGCAAGTGAAAAGAAAGGCCTGATGTTGAACACAAAGAAGACCAAAATAATGGTTCTGAATTCATCACGATGCCTTTGTCTTAGATGGTCAGTTGATTGAAGAATTTGTGTACCTTGGTTCGCTCATTAACAAGAAGGGCGACAGTACCGCAGAAATCAAGAAAAGATTAGCTATTGCGAGGAACACCACCCAAAACATGATAAACATCTGAAAGAGTATAGGAGTTTCAACAGGGCTAAAACTGCGGCTGCTAAGGGCAACTGTCTTCAGTGTTGCCATATGGAAGTGAATCTTGGGCACCAACTAAAAGTGATAACAAACGCATCGATTCGTTTGAAATGTGGTGTTATAGGAGGCTTCTGAGGACATCATGGCAGGACGAAAGAACAAATAAATAGGTGTTGGAGAAGATTGGTTCAGGCCTGATATTAAGAAAACCTATAAGAGAGAGGAAGCTGAAATATTTTGGTCACGTTATGAGAAGAGAGAACAGCATTGAGAAGCAAATCATTCAGGGTGCCGTGAAAGGTCGCAGTGGAAGACGTCGTCCGGCTACAGCTTTGACAGATGGAATAAAAGAGTGGACTGAAAAGAGTATGGCAAAAGCTACAAGTTTGGCTAGGGACCGAGGAAAATGGCGAGCTCTTGTGAAGGCCGCAGCAGTGCCTATGGGCACCATCTGACATGTGTGAGAGAGAGATTACATCATTGCATCTAAAATATTGATGTAATGAAGAAAAATGGGCGATTCCTTGAAAACAATTGATTTAAAAATATGTGAACCGTAGATTTTGTGATGGAAGTCACCTCAGAACATCCACACATTTGAAATCACTATGTAACATTTGATTTCCCAAGTGGACGTTTGTTTTTCCTATGTGGATATTTGACCTAGCCAGTGGACAATCATTTGATTTCCCTATTTGGATATTTTGATACCTAGTGGATATTTCGACATTAATATACTTTTATGTCCTATTTCTTGACATTAGATTTCTCTATGTTGATTATTACTGTACAAGTGGGCATTTTATACCTGAAAAAAATACTAGTAGTAGTTTTGCGCCTGATACGCGCCATTGTGTTTTAACGGAATAAAGCACAGTCATCCGTGTGAGGTCTTGTTTTATTCCGTTGAATACAAAGGCACATGACCTATCATCTGGACAGGTTCGACAACTGGACAGATTCGACACAACAGACGTCGTATTTAGTTCTATAGAATATTCCAGGCGGCGACAGACAAGATTGAAACATCTTGTACTTGATTGCATGTGTCCCTTTTGATATTAATCACAATCCAAAATATGACAAACGCCGTGACACAATGGAGGTATATCAGAAGAAAAAACAATTCAGCAGAAAGACAATTCTTCTTTACTCTGTATGGGCGATATGGGTTTCCTGACATCTTGGATGATTTGAGTGCTCAAATTTGCACCTGACAGAGGATGCATTTATCCAACATGTCTAGCGTAGTGCTAACTAACGCAACCCTATCTGTCTGAAACGGTGGATGGACGGAAGATTGTTATCGGAAAACTTATTCCTATAATGATGCTTAATGAACCCAAACCTGCAATTGCCAAGAAACAGAAGTCTTGTGGGTGAAAGGAAACGTATAAATGCCTGAAAAATTGCAAATGTGCAAAGAACAGTGCAGGTGTACCATTGGCCGCGCTTGTGCATGCATGTGGACTTATCGCATCAAGCCAAAGAGCTTCAGTTTTGGAATCAAAAGGCGATTCCAGTTTGGGGTCCCATATGAGGACATAGCGACAGACGGATGGTGGTATATTACCTGGATTTTATTATTGTGGACATTTGTCGTCGAGGGATAGCCCGCGTCGTCTTGAACTGCTGGACAAGATTACCTTCAGGACTGAGAAGATTCCCTGGAATATAATTACATGATTTTTGTCTGAACGTTGTACGCTGTCATTTGGAGTCTTCGCTGTGAGGACTAAACGTTTGAACTGCAACGCTAAATGTGGACATCAGTGGACATTCTTGTTTACAAATTAAGTATAAATAATTGTGTTATTGTGTAATTCTGATTTAGGTAATGTTTTGGACATCCAAATTCTTGAACCAAATCAAGTAAAGATCATTCAAACCTGTTTATGTATATATAATTTAGATCATTTGCGCACACGGCTCATTTATTTGGTTTTGAAAGGATTTCTGACCTTAGACGTCTACGAGACGTCATAACAAGTGTCTAAGACACTGTTACAATGCTTTATAAGTCTGAAAATTACTGGCTTTTTTTATGGTTATTTCTCCCTTACCTGCATTAACCCTCAATCATCTTACCAAAATGGTGGGCGTGGGCCCCCCAGTGAAGTTTGCTCTCCGTGCGCTAAAATGCCAGCTTCCGGGTAATGCATTTTTATCCTCCTTATCCGGTCATTTTAGTGATATAAAGGTAGCACACCTTCACCGGGGTTAAGGGATTCCGTCAAAAGTCGAAGGTGTGGCGGGGGGGGGGGTGGGGGGGGGGGGGGTGTGGGGGGTTGCCACCCATGAATATCATAAGTTGTACAACATTAAGTTTTCCTTCTCTGTAAAACTATTCCATTGTCATAATTTAGAACTGAAAACGCGCCGCATGAAAATCCTATATTTTTAGCACTAAATTTTAATTTTTGGCGCTCTTTTCTGCGGAAAATGCCCATTTCCCGACTCGCGCTCGCGGACCTTATGACGTCATTGTTGACGACCATACTAGGTATATGTAATCTTTGTGTTGACCCCCCCCCCACACACACCACCCACACACACTTAAGGAGGCAACCATTTGCTGGCACTTAAGAATCACGTTCCGTCTCAGGCTGTTTACATAGTCATAGTACGCGGAGATGTGATCAAAAGGGAATTCAAATGTCAATATGCCGACTGTGGTCATAGTGCCAACCTACTCTCAATCTCCACACATGGATACAAACCGACAATGTAAACCTGGATATTCAAATGTCAAAAGGGAAAACAAAAAAATCCACAAGAATAAATTGTTATCCTAAGTGAATCCTAAGTGACTCTAAAATTTAAAACCAATAATGCCGTAACAGAATATTTCAGATGCTGATAATCAGTGAATTTATGAGCTATTACCTACCGCTTTGAGGACTATTTAATTTGGCAATTAGCTCCTTGACTCAAGAAGAACACTGCCTATGCCATCATCCGTGGAATTGGTGGCAGAGATGATGTAATTTTGTGACTGGCGAGATAAGACATATGACAGTGTAGATTGTTGAAGAACTTCTTGAGTAACGCTTCGGCAAATCAATTACACTGAACTCCGAGTACGTCTGCTATTCCTTGAATCTCTCGCAACAAGTTGGAAGATAATCATAATCATAATCAATTAGATTTATAAAGCGCCTTCTACAATGTAGGCAAAGCGCGCGCTATATAGAAGAAAAAGGAAGAAAAAATATAAATTAGGGAAGAGGTGGGATTTCAGTTGGCGTCTGAAAGTGTTTATGTTGTCTTGATTACGGAGCTCAAAAAGTAAGGCATTCCAAAGGCGCGGAACAGCGATGGAAAATGCCCGATCGCCTACCATCTTCCTGGAACGAGGAACATCAAAACTGACAGCAGTGCTGGAGCGAAGAAAATAAGGAGTCTGGCGAACATGAAAATAAGATGATATATAGGCCGGGATTGATGAATGAAAAGCTTTATGGGTTAAGAGAAGAGATTTAAAGTGGATATTTTGGGCAATGGGCAACCAATGAAGAGACTGTAGGAGAGGTGAGGCATGAGTACGCGCCGCTTGGGCTGTCTAAATTTAAGCCGAGCAGATTTGCGGCAGAGCGAAAAATTCCACGTACGAAAGCACTTCGGCTCCAGTATGCAACCTGGTTGATGAAGGAGGAAGTAAATATTAACTCATCTACATCAGGGGCGGATCCAGGAATTCTCAATAGGGGGGGGGGCGCCCGTCACTATTCGCTTTTAACATTTTCCGGCTCGTTTCGCTCGCCGGGTAGACCCAATTTTTTTCACTCGGTTCGAAATTCTGAAGAGCGGGGGGAGGGGGGGGAGTGGCCCCGACGCTATAGTTTTTTCACGTACCAGAGCACCAAACAACACAACATAGAAGAGTACCCCCCTGCTCTTCAGAATTTCAAACCGAGTGAAACAGATTGTGTCTACCCTGCGAGCGGCAGCGAGCCGGAAAATTTTACAAATTGTGTCGCCAAGGGCGCCCACAAAAGGCCATTTTCCTAGATATACAGGCGCCCTGTGCGGCAAAAGGCATTTTTCTATATCTACAAGGCGCCCGGCGCCATTTGGTTTGCAAAAAATAGGGCCCATGTACATAGATGAAGCAGGAATAAATTTACAGTCAGGGCAATGAACGTGGGTTTGATTGGAACTTTTCTGTTAAAGGTTTGTCGCGATTGTGTTGGCTGGACAGGACATACACGTCCTTGATCTTCAACCACGCACGAGCTCGTGGCAGAGCGGGCAGGCCAACCTTCCAGATAATGTATAATATATGTGAGATACCTTCCTCCGGACCCACCGTTCTTGAACATTGTTCGAACTGTTTTCTCTCTGGAAACCTTCAGGAAAGGAATTGAGAAATGTTCCCGAGGTGCACTTCTGCTACAGCCCCATACAGCGCATGACAACTTTTGGTGCAGACTCCGCCGGTTGGGGCAAGATTGCTATCACTCGCTTAAATTAAGTCATTCACTTCTTCGGGAGGATGCCTCACAGGGAGGAGCTGATGGATCAACTGCCAGCGTGTCAAACATGCAATTGAAAAGAAAGCCTGATGTTGAACACAAAGAAGACCAAAATAATGATTCTGAATTCATCACGAACTGACGATGCCTTTGTCTTAGATGGTCAGCTGATTGAAAGACTTTGTGTACCTTGTTGCGCTCATTAACTACAAGGCGACCATGTAACCCGGGGGCACAAATCAAAGAAAAGATTAGCTATTGCGAGGAACACCACCAAAACATGATAAACATCTGAAAGAGTAGAGTAGGTTCAACAGAGCTAAAACTGCGTCTGCTAAGGGCAACTGTCTTCAGGGTTCATATGGAAGTGATCTTGGGCAACCCACTTAAAAGTAATAACTCTCGATTCGTTTGAAATGTGGTGTTACAGGATGCTTCTGATTTATCGTGGCAGGACGAAGAACAAGTAAATGGGTGTTGAGAAGATTGGTTCAGGCCTGATATTAAAAAACCATATAGAGAGGAAGCTGAAATATTTTGTCACATATGATAAGAATAGAATAGCATTGAGAAGCAAATCATTCAGGGTGCCGTGAAAGGTGCTTAGGTTTGGCTAGGGACGAGGAAAATGGCGAACTCTTGTGAATGGCCACAGCAGTGCCTATGGGCACCATCTGATGTGAGAGAGAGAGAAATATTACAATCATTGCAATTCTAAAATATGATTAATGAAGATAAATGGGCGATTCCTTGAAAAACAATTGGATGTAAATAGGATGTGAACCGTATATTTTGTGATGGAAATCACCTCAAAGCATCCACCCATTTGAAATCACTATTAACATTTGATTCCCAAGTGGACGTTTGTTTTTCCTATGTAGATATTTGATTTGACCTAGCCAGTGGACAATCATTTGATTTCCCTATTTGGATATTTGATACCTAGTTGTATTTTCGAAATTAAATATATTTTTATATGTCCTATTTCTTGACATTAGATTTCCTATGTTGATTATTACTGTACAAGGGGATTTTACCTGAAAAAAATACAGTAGTAGTTTTTGCGCCTGATACGCGCCATTGTGTTTTAACGGAATAAAGCACAGTCTCCATGTGTGGTCTTGTTTTATTCCGTTGAATACAAAGCCAACGTGTCCTATCATCTGGACAGGTTTGACAACTGGACAGAATCGACATAACAGACGTCGTTCTTTAGTTCTATAGAATATTCAGGCGGCGCCAGTCAAGATTGAAACATCTTGTACTTGACTGGATGTGTCCCTTTTTATATTAATCACAATCCAAATATGACAAACGCCTGACACATGGAGGTATAGCATAAGAAAAAACAATCAGCAGAAAGACATTCTTCTTTAATTCTGTATGGGAGATATGGGTCCTTTCCTGGCATCTTGGATGATTTGATAGCTCAAATTTGCACCGACAGAGGATGCCATTTATCCAACATGTCTTGCATAGGTCACTAATGCCACCCTATCTGTCCGAAACGGTGGATGGACTGAAGATTGTTATCGGAAACCTTATTTCTATAATGATGCTTAATGAACCCAAATCTGCAATTGCCAAGAAACAGAAGTCTTGTGGGTGAAAGGAAACGTCTATATGCCTGAAAAATTGCAAATGTGCAAAGAACAGTGCAAGTCGTACCATTGGCCGCGCTTGTACACAGGTAGCCCTGATAATGTGGACTTATCGCAGCAAACACAGATGACGATGAGAAGTATCTGTAGTGTAAAAATAAGGCAGGTAATTATCCCATTAGCAGCAATAGAGAAGGGGAAGGCACAGAGGAAGTCCATTATAGCTACCTTTCTCTTCTTTTTCTTCGCAAACAAAGAAAAATGTTTTTTTGAACAGTGTGAACCACACTGTGCTGGTTTAATCAAAACAGCAGGTTCTGAAGACCAAGATTTACACAAGGAAAGCGTGTTCATTTATGCACCTGGTTCAAATTATTACCAACGCTCTAAGGAAACATTCGGAAGTTGACTTATGTAATATCACAAAATAAGAAGAAGAAAAATGATAGTTTACCTATATAACAAAATGAGACCCTACTACCCGTCCGTATTTGAGAATGTTTACCTTAATCCTTTTGCCTGTAATAACACGACAGAGGGGGGCGTCCTATGTGAATATGTGACATCGATCTCTTCACTTTTACCTTTCAGTATGTATCAAGGTT
>JAMKCH010045549.1:0-12237 GCA_023653785.1 Ophioderma brevispina | reverse complement strand
TTCGAAAGCAAGCTAGAGCAGACATTTACCGTGCGCTGCCTACACCCACAATCAAATCAAGAGCGTTAATACCAGCATCCCTGGTTTCTAATATGTAATCATTTTTGTGTATGTAAAACGTTTAAAAATCCTGTTTGATACATAATTGTGTAAGTCCAGCACGGAAAATATTTGTAAAATCGCCATTTTGGTGACACACAAACATACTTGTAATCACGGCTGTCCTTATAAATATTCTATAAACAATGTTCTCACAAAATTCAACCACTTACACGCGCTGTCTAATCGACTTCATGGCTATTGCCGTAATCTAGTCTAGCGATTGGCTAAAAAAATCACTTATTAACTTGATTGTGGATTCTTAACCAATTGGGGGAGCATCGTACGTATCGATGAAAATGATGTAATCAAATAAAATATTTTCCAACCTTCCACAAATTGGACCTGAAGCTTGCTATAGACTCATGAAACGGTCAGGTCACTATAATGTATGTAGGCTTATTTATGCTTCGTCAGATGTCGGTCAGTGGGCCGATTATTATATAAAATGAAATTAAAATTTATCTTTTTTTAACTGCCAGTCTGAGTGTTACTATACACACATGTATAGTCCGTCGCATGATAAATTACAATGGTGTACCGTGATCGCGACCCACCTACGTCTGGCGAGGTCACCTAAAACGTTGAGCTTTTTATATTTAATTGTAAAAAAGTACTTTAAATTTCTTATCATTTTTGTTGCAGGCTATTTAAGCCCGAAAACGGCAAGAAGGTGATAATTGAAGTTCTGTGATTCATCATTACACAATCGAGGAGATAAACAACATGTGAAAGGAGATGGGTTACTATGCAACAAGCAAAGCAGGTAGAGAAAACGACGACAAAATCATGCTTCAGGGGGGTTGATCCATATTTCATCAATAAAGATTGGGTTACAGTGTCGCTCTTCCTGGATGTTTCAAGAAATTAGGATTACCTTTTCCCGAAAATTTGATACACATCACGTATTTAACGAACTGACTTTCACCCCGGCCCCTCCCACCTCTTGCTGATTATACAAGTAGACAAATATAACACTTGACAGCATTAGAAAGAGAATGCCATCGAACGATAAATCGTGTGGGGAGTCTATCACTACGAACACTGGTGTTTCAACAAGAGAAACAAGAATGACGTTTGGTTTACTCCTTACCATAAGCAAGCCCATTGGGTCTGTGGGGAAATGAAGAAGCCTTTCCCAATATCATAGAAGAAATTTGACGGGATGTTGACATATCGTGATATGAATTTTGAACATGTTCAGCCATGTAACGTGGCCTCACAATCAGTTTAGGTTACCCCAGTTTTATTTACAGCGTGTCAAAAACACCGTCTTAAACAGAGGGGTATGGGTCTGAAGCAGTTAACTTTGAAGGATTTTTCTTAATTTTCCTAAATAGTGGTATATACAGTTACACATCATATTGTAGCCCATGTCACAAATTTTTAAAATTCATGTCAATCTTTGGGTCGGGTTGGCATTGTAACCACGTAAGGCCTCTGATTTGGCTAAACACTAGAACCGACTAATAATAACAAGCAACTGGGATGAAACTTGGGTGGCATGTGCACGCGGGGTTGAATCTCAGTGAACATGAAGCCGATTTTTGATACCGTTGCCATGGTAACTGGCAATCGACCAGTCCATAATTTCATAGCGTAATCTGAAATTTTGAAAATCGGCTTCATGGTTCACTAGCCCTATAATATGTGCTCAATAGTGGGGCCAAATTTCATGTTCGATTTTGTTGTGGTTGTTTGCGTATTTTAACAAACGAGTTATAGACCTCGAACATTAGACAAAATTGAGGGCGCCCTTTTGATGTGAAATATGGATTTTGTTTGTTAAATTTCAATTTCATACTGAATTATCAAATTATTATGAGAAAAGCATCGAAATCGGTGTGCAATCCATTGATCCGTCATTTATTTTTAAAACATAATTTTTTCATTAAATATCGCAGGCCGATAAGAAACCACAAATACATAAAAAACTCACTTCTACCAACAGTTACATCTTAATTACTTTAAATTATGGGACAAATAATAATAAGTATTTATTTACTTCGACTTAGCCCAAAAAAAAGCGATATAAATCGGCGTATAATACTATCTTTTACAAATATCTCAAAAAAAATATAACCTTTAAATTTTTCACATATAAAGTATAGGACAGATACCGTTTTTGGGCAATTTCGCGTACATGCTTCACTTGATCAGCCAATCATCTCGGGAACCGAATGTCCAATTGCGATCGAATAAAAGCTTGTAGATTACAATCTACACAATTAAGACATTGCATTATCTCCATTAACAATTAACATTATTTACCAAATGCGAGCAGACGCCCATACCAACCGCCTTAATTGGTGCTAAAGTTCCAAAACTTATATTTGACATTTTTGAAATTCTGTCGTTATAATTCCGTAAAGCCCTGTCATTTTCTCCAAACACTATTCATTTCATTGCTTGCTTCTTTGTTGAGTCCAAATGAATTGATTATCGTAAGTAACCAACTATAAAGGAAATATGTCATGATTCTGAATATTTTGGACCATTGGTATGGATGGAACTCTTAAGTAAAACGTAGATTACATAAATCACAATAAGTTGAAAATTGTCCACATTTGTTGGTATTTTGCCTTTTACATTTTTTCCGCCCAAAGCTCACTCGAAAACGATTCCGACAAATCCACATCGCAGGCAAATGGGGACTCAAAAAAGATGATGACCATCCATATTTACGTCGTGTGACCCATCATATCGCAGTGTTGCCGACTATCATATATTTAACACAACGAATGAAACAAATATGTCATTCTGTAACATTTTGATTTTTAAAAAAAATTTTATTATTACTTCATTAAGCCAATTTTACAGTTTCAGCAATAACAAGTCGAGTCAACACGATGTTTTTTGGTCATCACTTTGACACCACCACGTCCCACGAGTTGGGCTTTTTGATCATGAAGCCGTGGCGAAAAAAATCCGCCCGTTTTCCCATTCCTCCCTCGGTATGTCAAAAAAGCCAAACTTAAAATGCCTATTTTGTTAATTTTACACACTCAATTTGTATTCTTTTTTTCCGGATTCGCTGACTAAAGTATGTACATAGAGTTTATGAATGATAAGTCAAACTGAGCTTGCCAAAAATCTTGACATCTTTTCCTTAAGTCGTTCCAAGTAAATTTGACTGACGAATACAACAATCAAGCAGGCGTAAAAGTACGAAGATGCTTGATTTATTTATCTTCTTTTAAATGTCTCTTACTTTAATCCTATACTTCTTCGGGTCATTAACTTCAGCTGTAAACCTTGTCACTAAATATTAAATATTTTAAGGACAAACCTGTTTTTGACAATAAAGGGAAATGTTTCCTGTTCCAAAGACATTTCTCATAGTGATTGATATAACTCAATTTTGATTTTCAAGTGGTTTCTGGTTATTGTTTGTTGTTTTGTGGTCAACAAGAACTAGAGTCCGTCAAGCAATCCATTAATACTATTTTCATTCATTGTTTTTCTCCCTCAGGGCACTTTACAATGATGCCAACGGATTTGTCACAGATTATGACCAAGATGCTAGTTACTATTCTAAGTATCAGCCTTAGCAAAACACTGTAAACCGCACGATAAAAGACCGTGTATAAAATAGTACCTGACAGATATTTATCATTTTTAATTTTCCAACACAACAGAGCATTAGTAGCATATTTTTGTATTGAAAAACGTTTTCTTCAATTTTTCAAGGTGAACTGCTTCAACGATCAAATTATGTAACCTCGGAATGGGGTAATGGGTAGAGGTGAACCCGAATATTTTTGTTATCATGTGTATATAGCACTTTGAGGGTTTACTATTGTAAATGAAGTATAAATAAAATCCTGCCGTCATGGTCACTCCAAACTTATGTCATTTTTCGTATTTCCTTGCTCATCATCTTCCCCTTTAATCTTTCTCTAGCTATCCAAATATTACCATGAATTCAATACCATGTATCTGAATTAATGACTTCATGCATGTGTTTATTCACTTTGGGGTTTTGACCTCTGTTATAACTGTATAGTAAAAAAATTGCATTCATGACAATTCCATGTATTTTGCGTTCTTAAGACCATGCTCTCATCTCCCTTTTCTATCTTTTTCTAGCTTTCAAGCAATTACCATGTAATTCATTACTGCCATATCTAAATTTCATGAATTTAAATACTAACCTCATCTGGTAGCAACTTGGGGATTTGACGCCGTTTTATGGTAAAAAAATGTTGACAATGAATTGTTTACTTCACCACACATGTCCATCTAATGCTAATTGGCATAAGCGGGTGCTTGCGTGTCGAGTGCTGCAAGAAGTGTAGGATCCCCCGACAACTGTAACTCTAAGTACAGGCAGAAATAAGTTCATCCAAAGTTTTACCCTGTAATATTAATACTGGCATATATCTGAATAATTGTTATTACACTTGTGTATGTCATTCATATATGCAAATATTTATCAACAGGTCCTTATATTTGTTTTTTCATATACACTATTTTATATCTATACATATTGTATATTTCGCAACATAATTTTCTTATCTAACTGAATATAGCATTGCTTTATTTACAATCAATTTATCTATTTCTCATTTCTGTATATCATATAAGTTATAAACTTACTGTTAATAGTTATAAGATTGGTATTTTTTATTAAGTAGTTTTGTGTGTCTATAGTTTCCTCCATCATTTAATGCGTACATCTTCCCTCTAAAAATTGCGTTGTTATGTTCTCGTGCGTACCTTTATCATCCTGCATTTAGACAATTTTGGCATGCTCATGTATTTTCGTACTCCAAAGATGCCATTATGTGTTTTCCTTACTATGCTTTACCTTGACTGAGGTATAACTACACTTATTCCCGTTAATCCTAATAATTGATTGTTTAATTCACCTTGATATCTGCTATTATGTAAGTTATGTATGAGTGCTGACATAATCACGTTAAAAACATTGCCCCAACCATTGCCTAGTTTCGCTACCACATTATGTGTTCACGCTTCTACGGTTTTTTATGACAAATCTATGACAAGCACTCATCATAACTTCTTTAAATTATCAATATATTTTTTGCTATTCTTTGGTCATCACATCCGTGTGTCTAATTTATGAGTAGTTTATAGCATTCCTATATTTCTCGTCACAGTTATTTTTTTATTGCTGTGAATCAATCTTTTTATAAAAGACGTTGTTCCTAATTTTTTTATCGTTATTTATTTCCCCTGCAATAGCGTCCTTTTTCCTTCAGCTATGCTCCCCCTTCATATATAGCGAAAAATAATTAATAGTTTATTTTGTGTGTGTCGACTGTTGGCTCGTCTGTTAATGTATGTCTGACTCTTTAAATGTGTCCCATCTCTTTTGTACCATCCCGTTTTGACAGCAAGCACCTTAAACTCCTCACTCCCCCTCCCGTCAGTGATACTGCATGTATATTGAACACAATTTTTCTTATGATTGTTTTCCTATTTTGACAATGCCAGTTTTAATACATCCACTTTGACCAATCCGGTTTATCATTAATTCATCATAATAGCCGTAGTCTAAATAAGAATGGTAGTTCAATTACTGACTATTTCTACGCACTCAACAAATCGCTTTGATATTTATGCTTTACTGATCTTGAAGTTTAATGATAGTTCCGAAGCCAATCTTTTTGACCTTCCAGGTTACACGCTGAAAATTGTATACGGTCCGACATGAAAGGTGGAGGCGCTTCATTATTTATAATACAAATATTAATTATATTCTCAGAACTGATCTCAAATTAGACCTGTTGACTGTCTCTGACTGTGACTCGATATTTATTGAAATAACTCATCCATCAAACCATCAGAGGTATGATTTATAAGCCAGAATTATGTGGTTTTTTTGATGACTTTATGTCTCAATTTGAAAAAACATTGATCACGGTATCAATGAAGAAACAACAATGCCTACATCATGGGCGCCTTTCAATCTCGACCTATTGAAATGTGATAGTAGGCCCAAAGTCACAACTTCATCAACTTGATACAACAATTTCTTTCTCCCTTGCATTGATAGGGCCTACTAGAAAAAATGGCATTACTGACAACATTTTCTGTAATGACTCTTCAGTGATCAAATCTGTGTCCATCATACCGACTTATCAGATCACTTTCCGATATTTTCCTTCACCTCCAGTATCACCTCAATCAAACCACATCTCTCCTCAATTTCCGAACGCATGCAATTAAACCGATAACATAAGGCTCTCAAGAATGCCCCCCTCCATATTAATTGGGATTTCGTCAACATGATGACGATCCCGAAGCGCTTACAACAAATGTATTATAAATTCACCAGTCTCCTCAATATCCATTGCCCAATTGTTACGACTAGATTAATTAAACGTATACCCCAAATAAGCCTTGGATCACAAAGGTCTAATTAAATCAATAAACTACAGATAATTATATAAAAGCTTTGTAACAAACCAAACGAGGCAATCGGATCACTTACACTAAATATAGAAATTACCGTACAGTTCTACTTTACTCCGGTCCTCAAAAAAGTCACACATTTCCCTTTCCTCTGAAATGAATCTCCAAACATAATATGAAAAAAATGTGGGGACCCTCAACACCTTCTTGGAAGGAATAACATCAAAACTTCCCGATTTTTCCCTTGACAAAAGATGGTAAGACGGTTACTGACCCTGCTGGCTATTGCCTCCCACTTCATAATTCTTCACAAATAGTGGATCTTCTCTTGCCGATAAAAATACCACCACCTGATCCTAATTTTTCACCCCCTGTTAAGCCTATTAACACAACAAGTAGTATTTTTCTTAACCCAACTTCATCAGATGAGATTGAAAATAACTTGTATGAATAAAACAAGCACAACCCCCGGTCATGATGGTATCAGCACTAATATCCTTAGTAAGGCGTGCTACCTGAACTAAATTCATTCTTGTGCATATTTTCATCGCCTCTTTTCACATGGTGTTGTCCTTCAAATTGGGGGAGCTCAAATCGCTACGGTCATTCCTGTATTCAAGCCGGTGAACTTCCCACTTATTTTAACAACTATAGGGCCCCCCCCCCTATTTCTATACTGCCAAACATCTTTCGAGTCTTGAAAGGATTATGTCTAACGATTTATATTTTATTTTCCAGCATAACATTCTTTGTGCCAACCCTTTGTGGATTTCGGCCCCAAGAGGACTCACCGTCGTATGGCCTAAATGACTTCTCTACAATTCCGAACACCAAGTATCAGAGGACTTGGATAACACCTTCATTCATTGGTATCTTTCTGATTTAAGCAGGCTTTTGATACCTAAACACTCCCATCCTTGTAAATAAGTTAAATCCATTATGTGTATAAGGGTCTTGCAAATCGTTGGATATCGAATTATTTATCTGAAGAAAAACAATTTTGGTTACAATCTAAGGGTAATCCTCCTCGCCCCCCTCTACCATCATCTGTGGTGTACCGCAAGGTTCGATATTAGGTCCTCTCTTCTTACCGTACATCATGATCTTCCTCTTTGTTCCAGCCTTTCTCGCTATATATTGCGGATGACCATCTAACATTCTTTTTTCACATGAAGACCTCGATCTACTCGAAACCAGGTTATAACGAACTTTGCATATTTTCCAAGTGGTGCAAACATAATCAGCTGTCTCGAAATATAGCTAAAACCAATTTCATGATCTTCAAAACAAACATAGTACAAGACCAGATACTAATCTAAAAATACAAATCGACATACAACAATCAGTGAGGTAAACACCACCTAGTTTCTTGGCGTACTTATTGATAACAACCCTATCTTTTCTTGGCACTCACACACTGCCCATATCTCAAAAATTATTTTAACTATATGGCACATCCGCAAGTCGTCCTTATCTTCCCCTAGATTCTCTTCGTACCCATACAATACTTTTATTCTCCCTTATCTAAATTATTGTGGCAATTGCTGGGGAGACAAAAATAATACACATCTCACATCTATCCTTTACAAAACGGGCAATTCGCACTTTACTAATTCCTTATAATGGTTGGCACACACATACACCTTATTCCACTCAATGAACATGTTAAAACTTTCTGATATTTATCGTTTCCAACTTGGTACTTTCATGTATCAATTCCATCACCAGTTACTTCCTTCAGGCCTACTTAACCCCAGTTTCTCAAAAGAAAATGATCTGATCCATTCATACACCTCGTTATTCTTCGTACCTTCATATTATCCCTACAAACACAAACTAGCAGAGAATACCATTAAACCCCAAGGCGCACTATTTTGGAACAGCTTAGGGATGTCACTTAAAAAATCGCCCCTCACTCTCATCATTTAAAAAACATTTTCAAACGGTTTCTTTCTTCTCAAGTTCATACATGTAGTTGAAGTTTTGTGATCTTTAATTGTGTATGTATTCTGTACGCTGTCCTGTTTCCCTTTTATTCTTCCTTCATCTCTCCCCTCCTTGTCCTAGGTCTGTCTGTCTGTCTGTCTGTCTTTGTTGTGTCCCTGTCTTGTAACTTTATATGCTTTATGATGCCTGCATATCGATCTACCCACTGAAGTTTATTTCATGTTCTTGATATAATGGCTCTCCATTAAACCATGTTCTCTAATTTACTTTGTTATGCAGTCCTATGTTAACATCCATACCTTGTCCACTTTTTTTTCTTTTTTTTTTCCACTGAAATGAGGGCATTGCGTTTACAACGCTCGGGCCTGTGGCGTTTTGGCGAGTGTCCCCGTCCCCAGTTACTTTATTTATGTACAGTTCAAAATTGTTTCATATTTGGACCACTTACTTTATTTTATAAATATTAATCATGTTCTATTGCCAGTACCTGTATATAATAATGTTTGAGACTAAACATAAATATGAAAATAAAAAAAGAATATATATAATAAACCTTGGTTTTCACAAATAGAGCGAACCCGTATCAGAGAAGGATATCGGAAATTTTTTTATATTACAGAATCATAATAGTTATATAGTGCAGCATTTATATAGCTTCTTTCACGATGTATCAAGCGCTTTACAATTATTACCGCTGCCTTTGGAATACGTCAGCGGCCATACATACCCTGAAGGCATACTCTAACTTTGGGCTGCGCTCAATGAAATGTATCCGTAGTAGCTTCCCTCATTTTCGCACCTGGGAGGAGAGAGGCAATCGAGACAAAGTGTCTTCACAGGGACAAACGTTTTGGCGACAGTGAGACTCTCTAACCCGACGTACCTTCGTACAAGAGCCAAATGCTCTACTCCACTGTACCACACGTGATCTACAAGGATTGCATTTTGGTACACAATGTAGTTTCATCTAATAATATGCCCTTGTACACTCGAAAGGTTTTTTTTGTCGTGCAAAAATGGGACACGGAACGAGTCCATGTAAAACAGCATTCCATAATTATTGTCTTGATGAAAAGGAGCCCCAAAACAATGATTTATTTGAGAAATAAAATAATAAATCCTTAAAACATGGAAACATACCATGATTAAAAAATAATTAAGGCTCAGTAGTAGTATCCAGTTAATTTATCCATCTAAGGATTTAAAGATTTTCCGCAGCCCATCATGTGAGTTTTGGGTTATACCTTAAAGGGATTATTGGTCTTGAATCTATTGGCACATTATATAATGAACTATCCCTAAATATGACGCGTACCAGGTGGTTGCATGGTATTGGAGTATTCTTGCGAAAGAAAGGCGAAAACCCATTTTCACGTCTTAACTTTCGAGCAGAGTAGTAGACGTTAATGAAGCCGCCACGTTTATTATTTACGCGATCGTTTTGCCAAAGCCAAAGTTAGTCTTTCACACCAAGTGAAAAGATGATGGTGGTAGTTTCAGTTCTGGCCTGTATGAAAGATATCGCGTTTTACTTTTCACATATGGAATTAAAAACACAGCTTTTAATTTAAAGTGTTCCTTTAAACATATATAAAATTTATCAAAAATGGCATACCATTTGCCTAATTTTTGATAAAATGAGCCTTGTTGTCATTCTTGAGCATATAGTTTTTAAAATAAAATTAGGAACTCTACATCATACAAGAAAAGAAGCGATACTCGGTACATTGAAAAAGTACGTAGATTGCTGAACCCGCGCATTGTGGGTTCGAACCCTGATCTCTATACAATGTGGAAACCTGGGCTTCGTAATTGAAGCACTGATGGCCTTATTGGTTCAACAAAAAGAGCCCAAGCAGGTGGTTTAAGAGCCGGTCATTTATACAAACTGTTTCCCATTGAAATGTGGATAGCGACATAAAGACTACAGAATCAAGCAACTTCAGTGAGCTCATTGTAATTTGCGCTGTATGGGATTGCTGTCTCAAAACGTTCACCGGTGGATACAACTTCTGTAACAGTGGTCTCTGGAATGGTATTGTGTTTCGTTAGACCAAGATGACCGCCCGTTGCTCGTTTGCTCCATCATCTATACTCGATTCATCTGATATGTGACCCCGTAACCATTTTTGCGGAGGTGCAAAAATTCAATGAGGACGCAGGACTCTGTTAATTATGTTTTTGTGAGGAATGTTAAGGCTGAAAATACACTATTGTTCGTTTCCATACATGAATGAATTTGTATTTAGTGGCATGTGAGTGGGTTATATGACTTGAGTGTCCTCCAAGATAAATCCGATGTGGTAACGCATTTTGAATTCTTTCATTTTCCCTCTCGACTTAATTGAATAGGTCAAAACTCCAGGGGGACGAACGTATCACGCGAATCGACCATAATATACAATTACTGTTGTGTCGCCAATCCATTGTATAGAATCCGTGGTTACATGGCGACTGCGATAAAAAACTATAACTATTACGAAACGAACCCCTTTTCAATGTCCACGTTTTCATGGATTGTTTAGTGGTGTAAGAAGGCAAACTAAAACCGTTGTTAATCACAAAATGATATCTAAACACCCCTCTAACATTTTTTCCTCAAATCACTGAGGTTTTTAAAATGTGGTAGTTTTTTTGCAATAAAAAATTCTAAAAGCGAACTTTCGCTCCCATCCTTTGTGGCTCAACGAGTTCACAAGGATGAGCTTGTGGCAAACTTGCACGTGATTTAATTATGCGCGTAGGGGATATATTTTCGCTGGATTCTGTTTCGGTATTGCATGCATGCGCGTTGTAAATATACCACCCGGAATAAACATGGTAGCATCCATGATGTGTTGTATACAGTGTGTACATTGTCGAAATCAATCTGAGATTTTTTCGCAGATACTCCAATGGCTGCCATGAAACCAGCGGGTACGTTTTGGATAATTTCCCTTATAATGTGCCGAATAGATCCATACCATAATCCCTTTACAGGTCCATGATCCGATCGCTAAGAGCTACGTTTTCCCATAACCCATACTATTTGTCTCATTTACCCCTGTGAATCCTAGAACTAAAATATGTTTGGTTTGGGTTATGAGCAAAAATGTGAACCATTTTGGTCGATCAATATTAATTTTTAACATAGTACGCTGTGGGCCGTACAAAGTCATGTTTTTAGGAAAGGGCTGACCAGGTCTCACTCAAAAGATTGAGTTTTGGGGTCAAGGCCTGTCAATCAATTTCAATGATTTCGTAATGTTTTCCAATTTAATCCTTTTGTTGAATGAGACTACGGTTGAGAGCAGATATGGTTGTAAGGTTTCAATATTAAAATCATAACAACAGACCTTTTTCTGTACAAATCTTTACAAAATGTTTCAATTTGTATTTCGTTCCAGGGCCGCGATTTCCTCTGGTAGATATTAACAAACGGTCATCGATGGTAAGTGTCTAAAGTTTTAAACTTACGAATGAGTTCAAACACAAATTTTTAGCGTTCTTATTGCAAGCTAATGTGGACTTTTACTTTTTTATTTTTTGTTATTGGTGTTTTATTCTCACACGCACATAACACGGGCAAATTGGTCCTTAATGTTGTATTGTACTTCTCAAAAATATGACCTGTCTCTCTCTGAAGATGATCCGTTGCTACTTGTTTAGATGGTTTACGAATGTGGTATTAGGTTAGACCATGAAGAGTCTGATATCTCTGACATGGGCTTCCCCAAAGTGGTAAATGAACCTTGCCCCCTAAGTCTGGTCTTAAAAGCGGCACTGGGCGACATTTTCAAAATATCAATTCTTAAATTTGTTCGCAAATGA
>JAMKCH010045548.1:0-12673 GCA_023653785.1 Ophioderma brevispina | reverse complement strand
CCTGAACTTCAGACCTAGATTCAGATGAACATTCTGAAAGCAGCACTACTAATTTATTCCTGGAGGTATGTTCTAGAGATAACAACATTCTTTTAACTTTCACTGAACATTAGCAATAGTGTGGGAGGATTGGAAGTGTTTATCTAACACCACACACTTTTAGATGCACAATCTATCTTACAGCACTTTTAGTAGAATTGTACACATCATCAGAAGAATGAGAAGATGCAACAGAATTGTCTGTATAAATAATATTCACTTGGGCGCTATCATTCACAGCTGTTTGACCCCATACAAATTGTCTATTTTACTCTTAGAACATTTTAAAGAATACTTTAAAAAAAAAAAAATTACATGATTTAATTAGGGACATTCAAACGGACAAATCCATTTTTGCGGGAATCTTGCCACAGTCGTGATTTTTATGTTATAAGTGCCCTCTATATGCCCCTTCTCCGTAGGAAGACATGGAAAACTAGATTGTTTTAAGATAACTCATTTTGCTCCGCAATGATTTTTGTAACATTTACACAGATGTAGTTAGTGGACCTAATATTCCAAATCAGTTGAATGGTACTAATTTTTTTATTCTGGTGTTGTCATAATAATGACACTTTCAAACAATTAACTGTGGCATTAGAGTAGTGGAAGTACTACTTATATTATTTATTAACCCTAAAACACGGTCCGAGGAGGCAATGAGACCAACGAAAACGTGTACGTCGGAATATGTTTTTCGTTGCAAACATCCTGGGGGGCCGTCAACAACTAGTTTTTGTCGCGCAACTGACCGCTTTGCGCCTCATTGCATCTGGGCCGCTTTACGGAAAATGACGCGATGTTTCTCGTTGCCACCTCCTGGCCGTCTTCTCGGAAAATGACTCGATGTTTTTCGTTGCATCTGGATCTCCGGGAAAATGACGCGATGTTTTTCGTTGCATCTGGGCGTTATTGACTGGAAATTATGCGATGCTTTCACTGCTCTTCGGACGGTTTGCCCGCAAAAAGCGCAATGCTTTTCATCCGGCGGGGGACACTGTGTCCGCAATGCCCATAGACAATTCGCAATTCGATGGTGATAGCTCCACCATTTTCGATAAGCATTTGGGTTAATCGGCCAAACGTATTCATGAGTTAAACCGAGCATGAAACGTAGCAAATTCGCCACCGCACTACTATGATGTATGCGTATAGCGCACTCCCGACTGCTAACTATAAGCTACAAATTCCATGCAGATCAGTTTGCAGTACCATCCATTATGTTATTTTTAGTTTTATTTTAATAGTTGTTCAAGTAATAATTTCAACGGATGTGTCTTTCTCGTCTTCTCTGGGACTCTTTCGGTCAAATGGTCGCATGTTTTCGTTGCATCTGGTCCGTCTCCGGTAAAATGACGCGATGTTTTTCGTTGCATTTGGGCCGTCTTCACGGGAAAATGCGCGATGTTTTTCGTTGGCATCTGGGCCGTTATTGAACTTGACCCTACTATATTCCTGTGGCTGGGAAAACGGCCGGATGCCATGAAACGCAACTTTGGCTCTCGTTGCACTGGCCTTTCAAAAATAAAAATAGATGCCTTTCGTTGCATGTGGGCCGTCGGCCGGCAAAACGAACCCGGTCCGGTTAGGGTTAATATGGCCCCACAAGAGCTCAGTGACTCTAATCAGGAGACTGTAGCCCTGGATACTTGACCAAAGTCTTTGAAGTTTATTTAATTTTGTCAATAAAACTTCAACTTCGTTAGCAGAATATCCTTCAGTAACTCTACAATAACAACAAAAAAGACATCTGTATCCAAAAAAGAATGAAATGTACTTTGTAATCCGTATGAACCACTTTCTTCGATCCGTGGCAGGTCTTGGTAGACATAATACATACCTGGTGAGGAATATTCTTGTTACTCCAAATAACTGCTGCTGTCATATGACATATTTTATAACAATTATAAGTACCCATAATCTGTTAGTATGGAGATGGAAGTTGATATGCCAACAAAGTAAGAAGAACCATCAAACTTTCTATGGGTTCTAGTTAAAAACCAGATGCCGTACCTTATGAAACTAGATAGAGTAAAAATATTTATTATAAGAATTCCCAGTTACTGACAGTGGATGGTTTGGCATTTTTTATTCTCTGCATACTAAAATGGCATTGCCTTTTGTAGTTGGTGCTTTCCTATGGCCTTTTTTAACTATACTTTGGTCTCATCTAAATTTGAAGGTGACGTCATTATGCGCAGTGGCGGCGCCGGGGGGGGGGGCATTTTCCCCCCCCCCCGCCCCAATTTTTTTCTTGCCCGCCAGTTTTGCCGCCCCCCTGGTCCGAAAGAAAATGAAGGATTTGTGTGGTGGGGGCAAAATTCAGTGATTTGTGGTCCAAAAATCAGCGATTTTGGGCCACAAATGGAAAAATTTTTCCAATTTTTTCCATATTTTTTCCCCCAAATTTTCACTTTTGCCCCCCAAGATTTCACTTCACTTGCCCCCCGTTTGGCGCCCCCCCCAGAAAAAGAGTCTTTGCATTCCCCACTAAGCGTCTTCGATCTGCCGCTTGTAAATCTGTGCATATTGGTTTCTGATTCCAGCATAGCTCGCGCGATTCATGGGTGTGCAATATAAAGTCGCAGTGGACGTCACCTCATTAAGATACAAAACTATATTCAAAGTGTATTTTGAACAGTATTTTTTGATTTTGAGCCCATCTGCCTTGGATAACGACATGAACAACCTGTCTTGCTTGGTATTTGACCTTTGACAGTCCTCTGTCCGTCCGTGTCCAATAGCCAGGCACTCCATACCCCTAATACTCCATTGCACATAGTGTCCTCAATGTATAGTACATCATCCTTCTTAAAACTCAGCTCATTGTCATTTTCGGCAGCATAGTCTGTCATTGCACGAATGTAGAGTGCATCTCCATGGCGACCCTGGATTTTGTTAAACCCTGTTGTTAAGAGAGATTTGTTTGGTTATTAGGCAACCTTTTCCAATTTTTATTTATAGCTTTAAATAACAAAATTCATGTGTGTTCCCTGGAATATTATTTGTAGTCTGTCATCTTGTCCAGTGAATGGGATGATACCCACTTTTAATACATGCATTAAAAGAGAAAGAGAGAGGAAGAGGTAAACTAGAATTTTGCAGTTCTCGGCTTTCATGCTCACTATAAGAGAATATCTGTGGGCCGCCAATCAGAACAAATATGCAAATGAGCTCATCAATATGCATGTTTACCATCAATACGTTACACATGGATTACTTGTGTCCACCACTACCCACATTAAATTTGGACTTTGCATTCTAGTCAAGGTTTTAGTTTGTTTTTGTCAAAAATGTTGACGAGTGACAAATAGCAAATCATACATGCATACACCCACATACTTATACAGTGTTCACCTGAATGTTTTGATGTTGTTTCTTTCTAACTTGAATTTCAAACACCCTAAAATGCTTTTGATCTTGTGCAATAACCCCACAGCACATTTCCATCCGTTAACATAGCGCCCAACATTTTTTGAGACTTTTTTACTTACGTGCAATGTTTTATACTGAGCCAGTATGGTGAACATCAATCTGTAGCCTTCTTAAGTGCTGTAGTTGCCTGCCTCAGCAGTTGCCTCGCGCCATACAACACCTTCACCTTGATTAACAAAACATTACATCCATGGTCATTTTGATACAGACATTTAGCATCACACTTTTGAAGTAATGAATTTTGTCAACCCATCTCTTACAATAATATTTCTCGGAGCTTTTTGCACTGTTTTCCTTACTAAAAAGATGTTTTGAATCTCTCTATTCTACTAATAATGGCAAATTTTGTGTTGTTCATTAATTAATTAACTTCACCAACTACCCAATATGATATATGTCACACACAAAGTGGGATAAAAGATTCCCAATTTATGTTAAAACAACTAAATTATGCATTTTTAGATTGTATTACACTAGCCATGGCCAGAAAAAGGAAAGAATTTTGTATTGTGCCACCACCCTACGAATTCGGCAGCCTTAACAGAATAAACTGCATCTTGAAGGATGTGGTGGGAGAATACAGAATTCATCCCCAGAAAAAAAGTACTTGTAACCTTTAGTACCTGTTGTTTTTCAATTCCTGCTATTTAAAATCATAACAATGTGATTTAGAGCTCACAAATATACATATAATGTAATGTATAAATTGATATCATTATGTCAGTAAATGCAAATAAATTGTTTAAACCATCATATTGGTATACCTCAACATGGACTTCGATGCTCACTTCATCGTCAACTGTTCTCAAGATTTGGTTAGCTATATAATAACAAGGCTATCTAAGGAATGTTTTGACAAACTAGAAGTGGGCTTATACTACCAGTCATTATGGCTGGTACTCTGAAAGGGAGTCTAACTTTAGACCTGGGTTTAAACAAGGGTTAGTCCCAATACGAGTGGATCTTTTTTCCTTCAAACATACTCTTAAAAATGTGCTGCTATGGGTGAGAAAATTCCTCATGGATGGGCTGTTCTTGCCCATCCATGAGGAATTTTGTCACCTGTTACATTTAACTTTCACAGTAGGTTGAAAGGAAAAAAGGTCCACTCATGTAGGACTAACCCTGGTTTAAACCTAGGTCTAAAGTTAGACTCCCTCTCAGAGTACCAGCCTATGAGACTTACTTCCAATATTTGGTCTCCTACTTGTACATCAGCCCCTGCTGCTATACTGTCAGGTTCAATATCACGGACAAATATACCCAAATGGTTGCCACCGAAGAAACTGATTCCCAGGCTATCCGTTGTTTGCGGTTTCTTCAGAAATACAAAGCGTGGTTCACTAGCTGGCATGCTGGTGTTGTCATCAGCTGAGTTGGTGCTGAGGAAATGGGATGGAAAAATGAGAAATTCTGTTACTTCAAGTGACTATTACTCAGAATAGAGTGTTTTGAATGGTTTTAAGTGTGACACATGGAAGACCCATAATTTAGCAACAAGTACAACTTAGAATTATGCGATGCGTAAAATATGTCCCCACCGAAATTTGCAATGAGTAGAGATGTCGGCTGCGTCTTAATGTGTCCTTGGCAGAAAAACAAGAATACTGGGCTTGGCTGTGCCTCGTCCTATTATTCAAATACTTTACTGACTTGGATACATGTTTTGGTCATGAGGCTAAAAAAGAAAGAAGTTTGTTTTCAGTAGGTTTGCCAAATAAATGGCTCACATCTTTAAAACCTGAGCTGGGGGGGGGGAGTGTCTTGATTTTTAGGGTTTTATGGACTACCAAGGATATTTATGTAATGCACAGGTCAAAGGTCATTCTGCAAACTTGATGTAGACCTCAATAAAAATTCCTTTAAAAGGAAAGGGGCGCCCCAAGGAGTGAGTCTTGTTTGGGTTGTTCTATGTGGTTGGGAAATACTTATGAAAGAAACGGTAGACAATATCAGATTGAATTTGTGCAGTTTTATTGCAATTTGCTTAGTACAAAAGTCAATTTTAAATAAGAATAAAAATAGATATATATTGATTAGGTGTCCATCAAAGTATGAGGATATTACAGGGAATGTGAACTTTTTTCCTGAATTGACAAAAATAACAGACCTGAACAACAGACACCATTGGATGAAGTGATCTTGACATGTGTTTCTATTTTAGGGCAGGCTACACAAGATTTGGGATGATTGGCAGGATGTAACCACAATAATGTATAAATTGAGTTATGTAATGAATATTGTGAAAAGAATTAAATACTGGCTTAAATTAACATTGTGGAGTTTTTGGTGTCTATTAGTAAGTTGAATTCTTTTTAAATTAATACATATGTGCCAAGTGTATATTTCAAACTGAAAGGTGGGTAATCAAATCAATCTGAAATAGGTTTATTTTGTGTGTGTGGATTGGAAATTTTTAGAGCATACCTAAAGTGGAATTATGAATCTTCTAAATTGTGATTTAGTTTCAGTAGGCATGGACCTTTGATTTGATTCTCCATCTTTAAGGTAGGTGCTTAAGTGCATAGTATAAAGAAGTATACACATGTCTTTAGCTAAATTACAACTAAAGAATAATACAGGTTATTATACAATATAACAGTATTAAGTTTGCCGCCATATCAGGCGCGGATTCCAGCAGGAGGGGCGAGGGGCGCACGCCTCCCGGTAACTCTGCAAAATTCTTGCACAATCAGCCCATTTTGAACAAGTTTCAGCCTTCAGTCAGCCCCCCGTATTTTTGACATTTTTTTTTCAAATCCGGATCCCCTCCCCGTCCATATATGTCGGTATCCTTGGAAATAAGATTTGTTTTTTCTAATCTAGAAGTTGTACAGTCACGTGATTGAAAGAGTTCCATTTGAATTAGGTAATTTTCATGCGGTTATTATTTTGGAAGAAAAAACACCACAATTTTGTTTGCTAATTAAATGCAACCCTCACAGGAAATTTTGAGTCAGTGTGGAACCTTCCTTTATGTACAATACTACAAGTTTGAACAAGGAGAGAGCCAGTGAGTTTAAATCAGAACCTAACTGCAATGGTTTTTATTTGTGCTCATTTTTTTTAAAATAGATATATTAAACATAGAAAATAACATGTACATTAAGATAGTGTTTTCCCTTTCCCCAATATCATGCAGTTTTCCTTTCAAGTGTTGCATTGGACCTTCAAATTTAAAATCACATCAAATCAGTATTTATGTGCCCAAACTTATCAAATGCAGTAGGATGGCAAGAATTTGCAGACACTCATTTGGAATTACACTTAAATTTTATTACTTTCGTTATATTTTAAGTTAAAAAACCAAATATTAGTAACAAGGTTTGACATTAGTTTCAAAATCAAAGACACAATTTGTGTTAATGGTGGTTTCTTTGCAATCTGACAATCAATTTGCACTTATCGATATTAAGTATTGAAATCAAGCATAATAAATTACTCACAATCATAATGTTGTATTCCAACATCTTTATAAGCAAATACTAGTAAATTTGCCAATTTTGGTACATAAATACTATTCTCCATTGTCTCTTTTTAAATTCACTAACACTTCAAAAACCAAAACTACCAATAGTGAAGATAAACATAGGAACATGTCATTTGCAGTATTTGAAACCATAGAAAATAATCTGATCATCAATTTGAAATTGCATTAGCATTATTTCAACCAATACATCTTACTTTGTGTTTCCTGCCAGTATTGTGGTTTTTTGGCACTTGTACAAACCTTACATTTATTTCCTTGCTAATTATGATCAATATTCATCAAAATATCTTGCTAAAAATTGAGAAAATACCTAAAATTAACAAATCAATATAAATAAAGACCATTAGTCACGTTCTATTGTTGTCAAGTATATATGAGTAATGATCACTAGCAACTAGCAAATGGCTTCAATTCACAATGTAACATAATGAATGTGTATATTCTGTAATAACCAAATACGCATACTTGGCCATAGTAATTTCAAAACAAAGCAAGTTTAAGCCCATTTTAGGACAATTTTTAAAATGTGTTGAATTGCATGTCACACTCATAAATACGTTAACATCACATTTCTCAAAAGCCGTATTACAGGAATTTGAGAAATTCTTTAATATTTCTTTCATCAGTGCTTATTTACGTCTTCTGTTGTCAACTCGTCGATATTGCTTTAACTCATATATAGGTGGGGGGGGCATAAACAACTGGGCAAAAATTTTATATAGTGTCAATAAATTGAAAGCTTGCATTACTTCTAATGTAAGCTTATATTAAATTTGGAACATCTACAAAAATCATTTGTTAAAAAGAAATGCTTGCATTCGAATTAAGTTGATAAACTTCATCCAACACTTAATATAACATTGACACATTCTTTAACTATATGCCTTCAGTTTTAAAATTAGAGATTTTTGCAGACACTTGTGTTGGAAATCGTCTATTAAACTATAACCTATCAACAATGCTCAATGTTTCACATTTGTTTGTTGTGTAATTGAAATCAATATCCCCAATTGTAATTATTGATGAAGGAAACACCAATTGTATGTCCGTTATGATGGAATATTGGCACCTCACATAAGTGGGCTACTAACTTGTCTAATTTTACGAAACAACTAATGCGAGCTTAAACATGAATTCCACCCCTATCTATTCAAAGTACCCATTCTTCTTTAGAGAAATGTCAGATTTTAAAACTCTGAAATGCACAGGTATAGTTTAACTATTTAAAACGAAGTTTTACAGTTTAGTTTACCACTTTATTACCAATGCAAGTATGCAATATCTGTGGAACATTCCAAGCCTCTTTACAAAATGTTTTTTTCTTGCTGTAAAATGTGGACTGTACACCATTTGACCTCTACTAATTCCTATACTTATCCTATTGTTAATTTTTCCTCCTTATTGTGGTGTCTAAGTCATAACTGCATGCAAGCTAATTTTGCCTCAGCACAGGAACAAGTTCAACAACAGCTAATTATTGTTGTTCTTCCAGAAAGTCATGAGTGGCTGGCGCGTGGGTACGCTTCATCACAAGGCTTAGAGGCACTCAACGAAAGGGTATAATCAATATTCATACATGAAGTTGCCGTAGGCATTATCAGCCATTACATTAGTCTCCATTCATCGCATAGTGATAGACATAACATAATACCCATCCAATTATCACACATCAATTCATGCATATCCAAAGTACTGGTCACCATGCAAGGTCGCTTGCAAAAACACTAAAAACAAGTCTCTGAAGCAATGAAACCCGCTAACTGGAAACGTGCTATTCAGATAACAATAGAAAAACCCCGGGACACACAACATGAAAACGAGAACTCAATTGCATTTTTGTAAGTAAATTTTTGAATTAATTGAAAATAAAAATATTTTTATGTAAATTAAAATTAATCATAGAGTTTTTTTTTACTTTTTTTAAAAAATAATTTTAGGTCACCAAATAATCAAGACTAACTCCACATAATTTTTCACAATAAGATTAGCATCCCACTTATCCATATCATGTTTACCATAGAATTCCCATTTCAATCAAGAGAATGATGGAAAATAACCCATGATAATGGCGTATTACAGCAGGATCACCCATTATAATGTTTTGAAGTATATTCCTTAAATTTCACAAAGAAAAATGAAGAACTTCTTCTTGATTAAATCTCTGCGGAAAAAATTAATATTTAGGTCATCGGTAATCTCGAGCAACTCCTCATATTTCCACAATATTTGGAACATCCACTATGTAACACGCCGTGATGTATGTAGACATCCCATTGGCTACATTTCCTACGCGGTCCCGGAAAGTGCGTATCTGGTCCACAGACCTGCAGAAGATATTATCTAAATTAGTACCTGCGCGAGCGATTACGTTCATTCCTTCATAGCGAATGTATGCAACTGAAACTAAATCTCAAATATCTAGAAACGGGATATAACCGTACATACCGAACCGCCGTAACAGTTTCCAAAGCCCAGCTAATAGGTGGCGCCCGTCGCGCCCCTAAAAAGGGTCAATCTACTCCACAAGTTTTAAAAGATTCTAACTCTGCAGTTCTTTGACCCTAGTACATGCAAGTCATTTTTTCTACAATTTAGACCTCTTAGAGGAGTATGAAGGAGGCGGTAGGGGAGAAAACTTATTCAACTCCCATGTATTTATGTAATGCTAGGAGTGAATAATTGGTCATCAATGTTTTAAAAATATGGACATGAAAAGGAACCACACTCTCTCTGAGTTATCTTTTCCCTTTTCTTACTTAAAATACTCCCTTTACTATTTTTTATCTTTTTCACAAGACTAAGATGTTTTCTAGTAGAATGCAACTCCTTGCATAAACTAAGTTCCCCTGGTATGTAATCTGCCCTCAATTGGCTTGCATACCTATAAGATCTTATTCTGCTAACTCTTGGTGTAGGCGGTGTCATCGTACCAGCATCAGATATAATATCTGACTGTGGCCTGGTAAAACTTGGCGAATTAGTCCTTGTACTAGTCGGTGTGGCCACTGGTGTGGACTGGTTGCTGGAATATAGGGAGTCACGCTGATCTGTGGAGAGTATAGTAGGAGTAAAATAACTATTAGTGGTAATGCCTACTGCTATAAATTCCAGAAAAAAATACAGAATTAGGAGTAATTATGTTACACCCTTTGCACCTACTGCTTCATATGTGTTATTTCATTAAGAGAATGAAGCACATGATGTACAGTAGGCACAAAGGGTATAATGTAATTATGCCCAGAATTATTTTGTTCAAATAACAACCTTAAAGGGGCATAAAAAATTAACAGTCATTGCAAAATTTTGCTCTTTTAGATTTTTGTTAAATATCAAGTAGTTTAGTGCAACAAAGGGCTATCTACAGTAAAGAATTTTACATGCATTTCTTGATGCTGATATAATTTTTGTTGATGATCAAATGTAGAACATTTTTACGTCAATAGCCTACCATGACTATTAGGTTCTTTGTTCTTGTATGGACCGTTTTGATACCCAATTTTCTTTTACCAAAAATACAAACAAATATCAGGATCAGAAGTAATACACTCTTGGTCAAAGTCAAATAGATCACATGACATATCGTCATGTTAGCGCAACAAGGTCGAAAGTAGTAGTAGTAAATCCAAAGTTTTAAATCTGGCCACCCTTGTTCACAGGGACAAAACCGGATTCACCTCACACTCGCAGCAACCGCCCTTACTCCCACCTTCCACTTCGCGGGATTCAATGCATCCTCCATCCTCGACCCAACTCTCCTCTTCCACTTGCATCTTCCAAGTCTTCTTTGGATGTACCTTTTTACTCAAACCTCCCACCTCGAACTTAAAAGCCCTACTTAAAACATGCTGCCATTTGTCAGAAATTACCATCAAACATAGTATTATGCCAAGCCATTGGTCAGTTGCTCTTGAAATGGTTTTTCAGGTGACACAGTTGCCTGAAGAACCATTCCAAGAGCCAGTGACTCGAGGAAAGATAAATTGAGTTATCCTAATACATGGCAGTACACAGATGTATCACATGGCAGCTATTGCACTTACGACCTTGTTGCACTCACATGACGACATGATTTATGTTCTATTTCACTTACTTTTATACTGCACTCGTATATTAATGCTATTGCCAGCTTGACTGATAACTTTGGCGGCTTGCTTGTAGTTGGCACGACGTAGGTTGATCCCATTGAACTATCAAATAGAAAGAAAGGATACCAAATTATTGGTCAGTAACAAGGCCTCTGGGCTGTTACTGGTATATAACTTCTTTAGAATGGGCATGAACACCACTTATTGGTGTGATACCAATAATAACTAGAAGATTGCGGTCTAGGCTTTCGCGCTCGCTATATTAAAAGAATATAAGCGATGGGGGCGCCACATGAAAAAAATTAACAATTTTGACCACACATCCATACCAAAACACACACACACACATACACACATAATACACACGAACAGATTGCAAAGTGGGTCTGCCAGCTATAGCTGGCGGCCACAAAAACGAGTGAGTTTGCATCTAAATTAGTCAAAGTTCCGTATAATGAAAATATTAGAACTGTGACACTACTACGTCGTTAAAAACGTTTCACTCCTCATTGCAACTTGAAATGCTATTATGGCAACTTCTTTTGGAAGGGCCATATTGAAGATCTGAAAAAATAACATTGTGGCCAATCTTTAAAACAGCACACTTTGTGAACAAACTACATGCCTGACAATATTCTTGGATATCTAATGAACATCTTATAACGAGCATCACCTGGCAAAGTCAAAGAGAAAGTGCATTTTTCCATGCTGCAATGTATGTACGTAATAATGGGCTTGGGTGGTAATATTTCCATGTTTACCCGTCCGCTAGTTAGATCATCGAAGCAAGATGGCTGTTGGTACTCTACACAGCCGGATTCTTACTCACGTGGTAGCCTATACGGCAGCTACACCATGTCTACCGCGGCAGCTACTGCACAGAACACACTGGGCTAATTGCGAGGCGGTAGCTGCAAGATAGGGCTTACTAAGTACACAAGTATTAGGTATACAGTAATGTGGCTACTCTGCTTTACCTACCCCAATGGCTACCCTGTAGTTGCCCACTAGGTGGAGAGAAGGTGGATGTTGAGTAGACAGTACTGGAGTAGACACGCAGCTACCACATAGCTACCCCGCGGTTACCACGACGCCATTTTGAGAGTGGATGAATATGTCATGAAATGAGGGCGCTATACACTTGCGCTCCGTTTAGCGTTTTTTGAACGTTTTTGAGGAAAATCATTACGAAATTCAAATCGGGCATAATCAAAAACCCTCTGATTCGCGCACTTGTAATAAAAAATGCAAATATATGCCAAAAATATCAAAAAAAACAAAATTTGCCATGAGAAATGCCGTGCGCGCTGAGAGCCGGTGTAACCACGCAGCTACTCCACGACAGTGCAGACAGCCGCTGTGTGTACACTATCCGTCTATGCGGCAAAAATACACGGAATCCTGGCCGGCGAGTGTACGTCTAGTGGGTAGGTAATCCATGTCTACTCGGTGGTAGCTGTGTGGTAACTACCATGAAGAAATTGGCCGTGTAGTCTTATTTATCTATCTCTATGGTCAGTAATTGTTGCTAGTTACTCTATTCCAATGAAAATAATAATTGTTTGATTTCGGCTTCCATCAATTTCCCGACTGCATGTTACAAATGAGCCTGAACTCACTCACT
>JAMKCH010045547.1:0-22336 GCA_023653785.1 Ophioderma brevispina | reverse complement strand
GCTGTTTTGGCTTAGCTGATGTTTAGGTCTACTTGTGGGGTAAATGGTTATTATGGTCTGCTTAAATTAGTATAGTATAATCAATTAAATCTTTGTAAAGTGGAGGTCGGTTGCATTCAAACGATTGCAATATACCTGACTACCTTAAAAAAATACTAATAAGATTAATAATAAAACTTATTTGAGTTACTTAATGTTATATCGGTAGACCATTAATCAGAGTAACTCATGAGGAAATGGGCTACTCAGAAACACATTACCATGCATTTTTTCTCCATGGGTCATCCATTTATAACACAATATAAAGTAGGCATAAAACCGAGATGTGGAAAGACAAGCAAGGCTGGAATTATCTTACAAGCTTTATTTCTGGGGAAGAGCTAGTTGCCGAATGTAAAGTGAATCGGTTTCTCAAGTCTTGGGAAAGAGGCAACGACAGACTTGTAAAGAATTAGTCATTGCCCGCATGTAAGAACTCTGTCTTGAGAAATACACTTTTGTGAAAAACGTGCTTTTAAATCTTTCAATCATATCTTAATTGTCATCTTACTTGTCTCAATCTAGTATTTTACTGTTTGGTGAGCGCTTGCCAATGGTTTTTTTGTATTTTACCAGGATTTCATTTTAGGCTGTACGATGGTTGTAACTTTTATTTGGCCAATTCCACATAAAGCCTCCAATTTCAATTCTAAGTGATTTTTAGATACAGTGTGTTTAAACCACCCAGTTGTTGTTTTTTCTGTATGGCTTACTCGAATTCTGATAATATGATAGTATTATTAAATCATTCGGGGAAATTTAATTCACACTACAGGCGGAGTTTATTGTACTACTGGGTTTCTTTGTGCGAGATTGGCAGGAGTGGCGGGGGCTTAAATCGACCGTGAGACAGCAGGTCCGCTGGCAGCTTTATTTTCTTTTTCCATGAAAACATGGTGCATGCGCTGACCTCTCCTTAGAAAACGTTTGAAACAACCTTCGTTTTGGGGCTCGAAATATGTTTGTTTTTCCTTTACAATATTGCAGAATGTTGCTTTAAATCACTCATATCAATGGTATAATTTGTTCCTTTTGTTTGGCTAACTTAACCAAACTTTGTCATAGGTGGCACCATGCTATCCCTCATATGTTGATGAATCAAATGTCGCATAGGCCAGGGTCTAAGGTCATGGGGGCGGCCCCAGCTTATATTCTGAGATATAGCGAGCCGCGAAGCCTGAGAACCGCAAAATTTCTAGTTAATTAAGTTTATTGAAGCAGTCTGAAATAAACTCATTTACCCCCTTGAGGAAATATGTTCATCCAATACTCGGGGCCATTGTTTGCCGTATTTCAGGTGTTGCAACAGGCCAATCACTGCATGTTCTTTTGTTTTGGTAAGTACCCAATATTATTCCTCTCCCGTTTCAGGTTTGCAGGTTTTATTGTTGGTTCCCACAATCTGTCAGAGGAGTAAGGTGGATTTCACGGAGAAAAAATTTCCCACCCCAACCACATCCCCCACGTGTGCATGGTTCCACTTGCCATTGGTTTGGTGGCACTGGTACCTTCTCATTAAGTTTTACGGGGGAAACTTTGGAATGGCCTATATGTGCATGCTTTCTTTCTTGGTCGTTTACTTACTGGGAGAGGGGCTTGGTAGTTTATTGAGTGAATCCATTTAAATTATTGCATGGTGGTATTTTCTAAGAAGGAGTTTACTAAGATTCGGGCCTAATTATTTACTTAGGATAGTCATTTTACTGTGGTAAATTTAAGGGCCCACTGTATAACTTCTATGTAAATTTCATATATGGTTGGGACTTGGTACTCTTACTGTTGGGAGTAACTTTACCCTTGTTAGGGACTTGGATTTTACCAAGTTTGAACGTATTAAAATGGACTTGGTACTTTACCACCTGTTTGGTTCGGATCAACCATCAATTTTTCATAGGTTTATTTGAGAAAGAATATTAGTAATCTATGGGAGCTTATAGAGTGTGGTTTAAATACCTAAATTAGGAACTTATTGGGCCGGGAAAATTGTGTCTTGGACAAAAATTCAATCAATCAAATTTAGTTAATTTACCAACTTGATATAATATCACATGTGTTAAATATTTGGAGTCCTAATTTTTGATTAGATTCAAGATTTAATTTAGTAGTTTATATAATTGATACTGATAGGGCAAAATATACTTTAAGAATGATTTCTATTGGGAACTTCTTCAAGATGTTAGGCCACTGGACCTTCCGGGTACGTTCTGGAAGTGGGACCTACAGGAAGGAAGGTAGGTTTTTTGTTGGCTCTGGATATGGCAAAAATATAATTTAAGAATTGATTCTATTGGGAACTTCTTCAAGAAGTTAGTAGGCCCCTGGACCTTCCGGGTACTTTACTGGAAGCTGTGACCAAGGTATTAATGGAGGTTATTTGGTCGGATCGGATAATCCTTGTTGGCAAGTGGAACAAATTGGAATTACTCCCGACAGATGGCTGAGCAAATTTCTGTTGTTGTCATGTCTTATGTCCTGATTTTGGGGTAATTAATTAGTGACTTTTGTTTATGTCACTAAGTTTATGCAATTATGAAATTCAGACTCACAGTAACTCTAATAAGACTTTTCATTTTTGTCAGGTTTGCACTTCCTTAGTGCATAGGGGGGGCTCCTAGGGACCCAGTGCTAATTTAAAACGCACAAACGATGCTATTGATTTGAATTTTTTTGCCACCATTCAAGCGCAACGAAAAGTTAGACGAATACAAAATTAAACCAAATATATTGCACGTTAAAACTCGCCGGCTGAAAAACAAACTACAAATGGGTACCTAGAACCACATAACAGTTAAGTGTTAAAGACTGTAATTACTGTACAATATTGTTGCAACAATATAGGCCACTGAATTGAGAGATTTCACTCTCATCTTCACACGCATTTCACACGATCCATCTTGCTTCTTTCTTTCACAGTGGTGTTGCTTGTTTGGTCCTATTATCATTTTTTCATAGGATTAAAATAAGGAATGTTTTTGACTGTCGTAAAATTGCTTATTGATCAATGTGGGGGGGGGGGGGGGGGGAAGCCCATAATGGGTGGGGGGTTTTCTTGTTTACTATAGTTTTGTTGTTTACTATTTTCCATGTACTACCAGTTAAATCCTATAGTGTACAGCCTGTTAAAAGCTGAATTTTACTGATTGTAAATAAGTGTTGTTATAAATGCATTTCCATATGGGCTAGGTCACAGGAAATCTGTAAGTCTCATTAAATGTTAGACCTATTTTCTGCTTGTTCAGTTGTTGGGGTACATAAGGGGAAATCCAATAAAAAGATTGAATGTTGACTACATTTACAGTACTTACGTAAGAGTGAGTGTAAATTAGTCTTTCTATGGAGAATTGGCATATAGAGGGTGCTATAACATACAAATCATGACCTTTGTAGGCCTATATGGCAAGATTCCCACAATGGATTTTGCTGATTTTTGCAGAGGTAATAGCTCTTGCACGCCCCTACTTATATGTTGTTTAGGAAAAACTTGAAGGTACATTCAAAACTTTATTTTAATTGGTCACTCATGGTGGTAGTACTCATGGGGTCAAATATTTTTGCTTACTGTGTATATTCATGTAAGTAACCACACTCTTGTACTTTGAAGGTATCCCATCATCTGAGAAGCAGCCCGCCATACCTCTAGTGCTTCCAGAAGGAAGACAGGGAGATGAGATACAACATCTCTTTAGGGATACCCTGGAAATCACTGACAGCAATCTGGTGCTAAAAGTAAGTTGTTGATGCCATTGTGTAGTCAATTGAGTTGGAGCTTCTTCATAAAGTTGCATGAAAGGATAGGGTTTTTGCATAACTAGACCCAAGATGTTTATCCATTTTTGGACAGCAACAGAAAATTCTTAAGTACTATTTCTATTCAACATCACCCCATTTGAACTTAAAAACAGTGGATATGTGCTAGAGTTAAGTCTGCCCTAATCACCTAGTCTGAAATCACTAATTCCACCGAGGGCAAACCGCAAAATGGGGGAAAGATTCCAGGGGCACCCTGTCCCTTCCTACTCTAAGAAAAACTGGTGTAAACACTTCCCAAGATTAACATTTTGGGAGGGGGACAAAGCGTATACATAGGTATACATCGATACTCACTTTTCAATTGTCAAAACAGGAACATTCACAGTGATTCATCATATGCCCCATTCTTGGATTAAAAATAAGTAAGAGATCAATCCCTAATGTTCTTATGCATGCAAAAAAGCTATAAACACCAAGGGACCCTGAAAATGCTTTGTGCAATCTGCCAAGTCATGGTATCATGTGATTTGAAAAGATTAGCTATAGCACAGAATATTCAAATACTACCTAAATGTTTAAGAGCATATACATGATAACAATGTGGTGTGTGTAGTATTTTATAGTTTGCAAAAGTGCAGCATACTGGTATCATATAAAGTGGGGAGGTCCCGGGGGGGAGGTGAGGACAAAATCCAGATGGAAAATAAATAACACGATTGAATTTTCAGTTGGCATTTAAATCCCAGTTTCAAGTGCATCTTGCCTAAAATTTTATATTCCAGTGGTGCTTTTTAATAAAATTTGACAAAACATACATTCCAACTACCAAGAAAAAAGAAACTCCAGTAAATTGCAACCAGTTACTATTTTTACTCCAATACCAGGCATACTTTCCATAGGGATATTTTCCTTCTTACCATTGTACACTATATTTCAAGGGGGTACTTTTAGGATGTTGTTGGTAACTCTTGATCATTCACATACACGAAATAAGTCTGTTTTACTTCAGGTTTTTCCAACTCATGCATGAGGAAGAGAATGCTGGAAGTACCCCAGAATAGTGCACAATAGGAAAAAGGAAAAAATGTTCGATTGAACTCGGCATTATCCTACTTTCCAGGCCCGTAACCAGGATTTTTTTAGGGGAGGGGCAAATTTTTTCAAAAGGGGTCTTCCTTCCACCCAAATTCTCGAAAGGGGGGTACAAATCTGACCAAAGTGGACCTTTTTTACCCAAATTATTAACCTTTTTTCAACCAAAAAACCCCATAAAAACAGAATTTTGTGTTCCCTCTGCTCATAAAATCTATTTTTTGCACCTTTTAGGGGTTTTAAGGGCATTTTAGAATTTGGGTATGTACCCCCTCTTGCTCCCCTACTGGTTACGAGCCTGCAAGCTTCCTTTGTATATTGAATGAAAGAAATGTATGCTGTAATTTTAGGGAAATTATCATGTATTCTTTTGCGATACAAAATAACAATTTCCTTGCTTTGATCATTTTCAGCTGAGAAATAGCCGTGGTTCCTTGATTCCAATCAACAGTCATGTCACACCCAACTCAAAATTTATGTAAGTAGAAGACAATGATATTAATTTTCTTAAACAGCTGTGAAAACATACATACAATTTGATTGATTTCCTTCATGTGATATTATGATATGAGACAGCAGTTCATTGCTTCCTTGTACTGTATGTCTAATGTTATTTTTAGCCGGGTTAAAGGTGCTTGTTTCCGATATTGGCTTTCCCCCCACAACTTAACCAGAATTAGTTTCAATTTTTATATCAGATGAAAGGTTATATTTTTCTCATTATCTTCCTGAAATTTCAGTTTTCAAATTCATTCCTTTCCCAAGATAGAAACAAAAAAGCTGCTGTTTTAATGGTTTAAAACCATCAATATTACTAGAGTAGTGAATAGGGTGTTGTAATATGCATTTTCACGCTGCTTCTACCATAAAAACTGCAAGTTTGCTTTCCACAATACTTGGTGGTGAGTGTATGGAAGTAGAGAACATGATAGACATAAATCGGAACAAGCACCTTAAATGCATACATGTGTGACACATTGTGGTTTACTTAGTGTGTGTGTGTGTGTGTGTGTGAGTGTGTGTGCGTGTGTGTGTGTGTGTGTGTGTGTAGATTGGTTACATTCAGTTGTTCGACTGGATAAAGGCATTCTTATTTGGTTGTATTTATAGACACTATCAGTGATCCACCTGGAATAGTCAAAGTTTTTGAAATTTGCAGAATAGCTTAAAAGTTAAGGATACGCTGTAGAAGTTCATACGTTTATTCTTTTCCAACTTTAAATAACTTGGACAGAAAAGGAAGGAAAACAGCCCGTTTTCAAAGATATACTCTCCATTCACTCATGTGTTGTACTTAATTGTTACCATATGTGGACAGTTAATGACCTAAACTTCCGATTTTTGTCTTTAACCTAGGTTCTTTTGTGTATGACATGACATGAAAAATGGGATTTTTTCATTTTGCTTCTGATTTTAGCAATCACTGACAGTGCCTTTAAGATTGTCCCTGATATCTAGAACGCCCTCCAAATTGGACTTCTGTACTGGCAACTTTTACTAACAGGTGTTCTTGATTTTGGTTCATGACTTACAATGGCCCTAACTTTAGAAGTTTGTACAAAGCCTACCAGAATTGTAAGTTGTATAAACCATCTCAATGACACTTTAAATCCTGAAAAAGTATGCACTACTAACATGGAAGAAACTTGTGATTTTGTATCTTCTAAGACAAAAATTACATCCCATTGTCTTATGCGTAGTTGTCATAAAGCATTTGCTCATAACATCATAAATTCACAACACCAAAATAAATTAAATGAATTTTGGAAATAGGCATTTATTCATGATACCCAATTAAAAACCAGAAACAACATGTGCTGCATGTCTTTAAAATGTTGGTCTCACAATGTTTTTTCTTTTTCTTTGTGCTGTGTTTCGATAAACCTATTCACGCACATGAGCTTAAGGGTTACAATGAAATGCTTAAGAAAAGGTTACAGCAGATTGTTAGAAGGGTAAGTAGTCCCACTATTCCGCCGACTCATAGATTTTCCTATGATGGCGCACTCATTTACAAACTTTTTTTTTTGCTATTCAATAATGCTTGTCCATATACTAATCACTGTGTGAATTAGCTAAGCGCCATCGAAGTCCTCACTAGACATCACAACTTTTGTTTTAAAAATTCGGATCGAATTGGTTCGTTACACACAGTATCCTATGGCTTTGTTATACAGGTGGATCAAAAAAAATTGACCCTGATTGTGTCCCCCGCCATTTTGAATGTTTAAATAATATATATCTACTATGGGAATCTGCAGAAAGCTTATTTCATTTCTTTAATTTGCTGTACAGATTTTCCAATCGTTAAATTATAGTCCGAGCCAAGCCGTCTTTCTAATCAACCAATCTGCAGTGAAAAATATAGCCTGATTTTCTTCTGGAAACGTATTATCCTTCCTTCCTTCGCTACACGCTGCTTCAATGTGAATCCGTGGACAAGAGCAGAAAACCGGCTACTTGATTCAATGACTGTACTCGGTCTATACCTAACCGATGTGAATCGATCTTTGCAGTAAATTAAAGATAATGAACCAGCTTTCAGATGATACCACATATGTTATATATATATTACTTAAAAATTCAAAATGGCGGACACAATCAGGGTCCCCGTTTTTTTTTCTCACCCTGTACAAACACAATGTTTAATTGTATGAAAACGAAATCCATTCCTCTCAAACTTGAATTTGAAAAGTATCAGTTCTCCGATGACTATCTATAGTTCTAGTTTGAACTATTTTAAATAATACCCAAAAAAAAAATTATAATTCAAAACTCTGAGTCGGCCTTAAAATTATATTTCACCCAAAAGGTAAGAATATCAGATGTCTTCATGCAGTTTGGCTCTAAATAATAGCAAATGACTAAATTTATAACCCATACTTTTAGTTCAGAATAATTTTTGGAGCTTGTAAATGTTTAAAACTCATTTCCCCAACCATATAGCCTAATGTAATGGGAATGTTTGTACTTATTTTGATACTGTGGCAGTGGAAATAAGAAACTCTTCCCGGTATATCCCTGTGGTAACAAATGTCTAAGAATTGGATCTTTCATAACAAATTCCAGGGGGTGGTAACCACACCCCCCCCTCGGGTGTTTGTTACGAAAAGTGGCTCATGACTGGGTATATAAGTATTAATTTATCTACATGTACTTTTTGACATCTGTGTTATATTACTGTATGGATAAGATTCTGCTAAATCTAATTTATCATTCAAAATTTTGAGAGGATGGCAGAGGAATATCGAGCAAAGGGAAGAAGCTGTATATGTGCCTTTGTGACCTTGAGAAGGCCTTTGATAGAGTCCGAGGAAATTGATGGAGTGGGCAATAAGGAAGAGGGGCATACCAGAAGTGGTGGTTAGAGCGGTGAGAGTCTGTATGAAGAGCAAAAACAAGAAGTTAGAGTAGGGGCTGAGTTGTCCTGAGGAGTTTGAGGTGAATGTGGGTGTTACATCAGGGTTCTGTGCTGTCGCCGTTGGTGTTTTTGCAATTGTGGGTTGATGTTGTTCGGAGAGTGCAAAAAAGGTTTGCTGAGTGAGGGCTGTATGCTGATGATTTAGTTTTAATGTGTGAGACAATGGAGGGTTTTGAGGGAGAAGTTTGGAAGTGGAAGAAGGCATTTAGAGTAAGGGTCTGAAGGTAACCTTGGGAAACTAAAGTGATGGTGAGTGGGGAGGATGGGGAGGTGTTAGTGAGTAGGTGGACCCATGTGGAATATTGGGAAGAGGGTGAGGCAAATTCCAGTGTGGTGTGATAATGTGGGAAATGGGATTCATGGGGGACGACATAAAAAGCACAAGATGAAGAGAGTGACCCAAGTTTGGCAAGGACTTTGATGTGTGGAAGATTGCAAGAAGGGAGTTGAGGGAGTGGGGAAGGAGGTGGACCATTGTGTGATGAGGTTGGAAACATGAAGTAGTTCACATACCGGTGACAGTATTAGTGCGGTGTGGTGGATGTGAGGCGGCAGTGACAGCCAGAGGTAAGTTAGGGTGGGTTACGTTTAGAGATGGGGAGAGGTTGGTACTTGGGAGAAGATTCCTTTGAGATAAAAAGGGATGGTGTAATAGATTGTGTGAGATTCAGTGAATGCTGTACTGGAGTGCGACATGGTGCCTGAGTGAAAATGAGTGGGGATTTTGAGAAGGGCAGGGAGAGCAATGGTGAGAGCAATGTGTGGTGTGAAATTGATGGATAGGAAGAAGACATGACTTGATGCAAATGTTGGGTTGGGAAGAGGGCGGCTGACCGGACTGGCGAAGGCCAATGGTGTAAGATGGTATGGGCACGTGCTGAGGAAGGATGAGGAGCATGTTTTAAAAAGGGCTTTTGAGTTTGAGGTGGGTGGTTTGAGGAAAGGGGCCGACCAAATATCATGGAGGAATCAAGTGTAGAGGAGAGTAGGGGGTTTGGGTTGAGGATTTGGGGATGCATTGATCAGGCTAAGTGGAAGGAGGGAGTAGGGCGATTGCTACGATGTGAGGTAATCCGGCACCCCCCCCGCCGGTTTGCGGGGACACAAACCCGTAGTTAAAACTTGGTTTTCTGACACACTAATATGGTCAACTTTTTTGTAGCTGAGTGGATTGTGATGATATTATAATGATTGCTTTTTCCTCACTGATTGGTGTTTTTTGATTCACAGATAGAAATCTTTGAAAAGCTTGAACCAGAACTCATGACCAAGAGAGAAGAAAAAATTAGCAAGGTAAGTTTGGGAAAGAGCAATTTCTCTCTGACTTGCATTAAAAGTCAGATGTTCGTAATTAAAGTTTATAACTTGTGATGAACGTTAAAGACCCGTTTAATCAACATGTCACAGCAAGTCAAAATAAAGGAGTTTTGTAGTCAACTGAACTCATAGAAAGTGCATTGACATCCCTGTGCCACATTGCAACAGAGGACTGAATATTGCTTGCATTTAATGTCTGGACAAATGACTCTTTGATGAGAGACACTTTAATAAATTAAGGGAAGATGATTCTACTGCAAGCAGAGTTTACACCTTTAATCCTGAGTCTGTCTTTAGTATCTTCAGTGCCATCTTCTACTTCTTTACATATCCCAAGGCATTGGTAAAACAGTTTCCTATGTAACCATGTGCTTACCAGTTCCAAATGGGCATGAGTTGGGGAAAATTAACTATTTGCAGTGAAGAAATGTACTATTGTTTGACGCTTTGGTATCATTGTCTGTTCCATGCTTGCTTGAGTATGTACAATTCAAAATCTGTGCTTAAGCTGCATGGGGGTCTCACGTTTTGGTTAGCAGGGACATGCCTCCAAAGTCTGGAAGAGGACCCATATCTATACCAATTTTTTCAAAAATTTTTACATTTAAGCCAATTTGCAAAATTTTGCTTCAGGATGTTGGAAATTGGACTAATGTCCCACAATTCTTGAAAAAATTTGGCCTTCTGATGAGAAAATTAACTACTTTTCCAACAAATTTGAGAAAATTTAGAAAAAACCTGACTCATTGCATACCAAATTGGCGTGAAAAAACAGTCATTGATGTACCAGAAGGCTAAAATAAGACCTATGTTTGCGGGACCCCTCAAAATATGGTCATTGGGTGTTGAGTACCCCTGGGAGCGCATATATTTGATTGATTCAAGCAGGAAGCCCCAGCCATGGCTGCCAGCAAGGTGTTGGAATGTGCAAACCTGAATTCCAAAATGAATGTGACCTATCTTGTGACCGATCAGGAATACAAGACACTTTCTTACAAGGTTATTTAATTGGGACTTCCTCCAAACACTTAGCAGAGGAAGGCAGTCCTAGTCATCCAACACCAAGGGAGTCATAGTTTCCCTATGAAAGTCTGCACCTCAAAAAAATTATTTGTGCCACAATCTTGAAGTAGCAGTGATTTGTGATGCTTATGTCAATATCCTTGACTGTTTATGTGTTGTATTTAAATGCTTGTGAATGTAGCTTTTTATCAATCTCAGGGAAAACAGTAGAAGCCACTAAATTGGGCTATGTCCGAAGCACAAAAATATCCAAAAATATTTAAGCTTTGTTTGTGAGGTGTAATTATTTATTTCACATTAAAGGTGCAACGAGATATTTCACATAACAGGTGTCCCTAAAAATGTGAACATTCTGATTTTTGCACTGGTGTAAAGCCTATCAAAAATGTCCCCATCTGAAAGGATTAAGCTGAGAGTTATTTCTTTGGCACAAAAATTGTGAAATGTCTAATTTCCTATAGGAGCATATATAAAATTCAGCCTATGTTTTAAATTGAAATATAAGCATATAAAAAATCACATTTTGTTCATTTTAAGACATTTCTGTAGCCAAGTAAAGGTAAGAAATCTATTGAGTGTCTAATCTATATGAAATCACTACATATGACTGAACCTGAACCCGAAACCCAGATGCTTTGAAATCTCTTGTTGCACCTTTAAGCAGTTTGATGACACTGAATTTCAACTATATTTTGTGCATGTCAGATATACTTACTAAATAAAATAAAATGTTTCTCTCTTTTGTATTCCCATAATAGGAAATGAAGGAGCTCAGTGAAAAGATGAAATTCTTGAACAAGCGAATGCAAGATGCAGAGTCTCACAAGTGGCAAGGGATGTTTAAGAAGCATCCATTATGGTGACAGGGTAGGGGAGATGAGTGTAAATAAATGTCAGAGTATTTATTGTTATATCTATTTATAAGCGCTAATAGTATTGATTGATGGCCATTCTATGCCGGGTGTTTTGTTTCTTTTGTGAAGGTCGGATTTATATAGTATTCGGTTGCATAATATACAAAAAATGTGAACAGGGTGGGTGTACAAAAAGGTATTCTTAAAATCTTGAGATTGTTTAGGCAATTTCATTGGTTCCTAGCTGTGTGATATGAGATGATATCACACGGTGCAGCGCGAACGCATCAATGCGATCGCAAACGCATTGCTTGGGCCAATCGAAGGTGCACAGTAACCCTAACAAGGCTTTATACCACAAAATACCATACTCTGTCATTCTAAAGTAACTTGTGTTAGTTACAAAGTTACAGGACTCCCGTTCAAAAGTTGTAGTACATGTATATTGTGGGCTATGGAGAGTGCCAGGATGGAAGATGTGGTATATTTTTGGTATTTGGCAAGTATTCACAAAATATGGCTTGCCTTGTTAGGACTAACAACGGACTGATCGATTTAAAAAGCTGGGGTAGTTCATTGGATAAAATCTACCATAATTTTAAAAATATGGTACTAATAGCTTATTTTGGATGAAGGTGTTAAAGAATGAGAATAAAGGTATTGTTTTTAGCCTCTGCCGTGTATCTACCTGTCATATCACATGGGCGACAGCACTATTTTAGCGTAAAACAACTCAACTGCGCCTCGTTGTTGTACTTAAAATAATGCTGTCACCCGTGTGATATGACACGATAGATACACAGCAGAGGCTAAAAACAATACCTTTATTCTCTAAATATCATATTGGTTTATTATGAGCAGTGCTAAAGAGACACAGGCATATTTTGGGAAAAGTACACATTTAGGATTTTTTTAAATATGTATTTTGGCATGGTTGTAAACTTTTGTGTGAGTTAGCCCTCTCCTGAAATTATTAAGTTCAAATCAGCCCCTTTATGTGTAAACAGAATAATTTTGTAATGTTTATTCCGTACACCTGAAGTCACGGTGCTAAAACATAAAATACACAGCAGTGGTTAGTTTCATTTGACTGCACCGTCTGCTGCGGTAGTTTTTGCTTACAGTTGCGACCGCATTATTATATATCAATTTCGAGTCATCTGGTGAAGAGTCTTGCCAAATTGGTGGTGAAACAAAGTATACTATGAAGTATTATAAAACCAAGTTTTAAATCTGGTTTTGTCCCCCGCAATCGGGGTGGGGGATTCACTAACATACAGCCATACGCTGTGTAGAGGATTGCTTGAGAGCAAAAGATAATTAATGGCCGGACACCTTCCTGAAGTTATTTGCTGGATGGCCGCCATTAGCCCCCAGAGCCGACGCCCTTGAATAGAACTTCTTTTTAGTTCTACAGGGTAAACCAACTACCCTCCTCATCGGATTTCCTTGAAACCCGATGGGGGTAATGGTTTAGCCACTGACACCCTGGAATGGGACAGGATGTACTGGTTACCAGAATACCAGTAGAAGCCCTCAAAGGAAAACTGACATACACCTCAGTGTGTCATTAACTGTACTTAACTGTAATTCCGCCCAACATGTTTATTAAAAAAGTTAACCTCCATGAATTAACATTTTTAATTCACCCACGTCTGGACGGGGTCAAAGAAGTGTTTTGTCTAAGATCGGTGGATTTAGTTCAGCGAATAAACATACACAGCTACAGGTGGCAGTAAAACTGGCAGGGATATCTCACATTCCAAACATGGTGAATTGGTCCAAGCATGCCGCCAAAAATACTCGAACCAATGATGCTTACAAACATGTGATGGGGTCCAGAGACTGTCCGAGAAATAAATCGACCAACTACATGTAATTATGCCAGTATCAAAAATCAAGCAGTAGATTGTAGAAAATTGTTTTGTAGATTATCATAAAATACAAGTAAAATACAGAATTAATGCAATGAATGAATTAAGGAAAAAAAGAATGTTCTTAGAATTGTAAACAACTTAGCAACATTTCACCTGTCAGTGTTTTGGTGTTGATGGTGTGGTTCTGTAATATTTGTGCGCATGGAAGCAAAAAAAAAGTTTGTTCAGTACACGACGGACCCCACAAAAACCCTGCCAAAACCAAAAATTTTTCTGCACTTAACACAATTTTTTAAAAATCTAACAACTGACCTAAAATTACATTTAAAAGAAACAAAAAATTTACCAACGAAGACAAAAAAACATCAAACATTACACACAATAACTACAACAATAACAAGATCTTTGCCAAAGTCCTGAAAAAAGCTTTTACATAGTAGCTATGTGTGGATGACACCATGTGAAGTGAAGCTTAATATTAATAAAAATCTGACCAACCGACCTTCATATTTTTCCTCCATTACAGCAACAAACATTGTTTAAGGTCTAAAGGGAATTAAGTGGTAACGTGTGTAAGTTGATAATTTGTTTTTAGGCATACACGTCAACATCTTGGTGCAATGGCCGTTTGGCGTTGTAGATATGAGAGGCATCAAAATTATTTATTTCACCCAAAACCCATTTGATGTGAGAGAAGAAGCTGATTTGTGAGCCCCAAATATCAATTGTTTGACCAAAATGGAGTAAGTACATTTCCATCATGAAGGCCAAACATCTACACTAAGATTTCACAGGGAAATGAGAAAATAGTAGCTAACTTTAATACTAACATTTTGACCACTCCAGTAAATCTGGGTTCTGGGGAGAGGCTATAATGACGGCAATGCCCTTTAAGATGATGGACCTTGATTTAATTAGCAAATTTTGACAAATTAGTAAGCTTTTGACTGACAAGTATTACACTATGATGGTAGTACAATTCGTTCCTAACAGTTCAGTGCCTTCCATTCACCAGGTATTTAGAAATACACCCCTGGTTTTTGGGTAGATATTGATACCCATTGCTCACCAAGGGTGTTCAGTCAATGTAGCACAAGTACACCACTGACTGTGTCCTTTGGTGGATGAGCATATCATAAGTTTGTTGTTCGGCAGTCCCCAAAATAAAGGGAAGATCCGTCTTTAGCAAGCTGATAGTTTCATTCCAGGTTGATCAGCCTGGATTCCTCGGATGGGGACTTGTGATTTCTTTCCCTGACCTCTGTCTTCTCGTGCTGCCTGCACCTCTACTTGATCCCCACCTTTATTTTCCTTTTCTTTCCGTTATAGTTATTTTCACCTGTACTGTTGGGGTACCAGCGCTTCTCCTTTCCCTTTCGCTGAACTGACCTTCCATTCAGTTTTCGTTCGTCCTTTGCCTTGCTTCTTTTTTAGTTTTTTTCTTTTCCCCCTGCATCACGTCATCTATTATGTGGCTAATGGTTTGTGGACTCTCCACAAACGCAGTTTGGTGTGAAAGTTCTCTCCGATCTGTGAAGGAAGGTTCTTTGTGCGACAACCGCCAGTTCTGATCTGTGAGGTGACCCATGCTTCCTATCAAGCGTCACAGCCTTGGGGCTTGACTAGCATGGGCTGTCACAAACTGATAGGTTCAACGTAGAGATGACCATGCTCATACCATCGGTCATTGATCCGGATGATCAATAGGGATACTAGCTGCGACTGCAGTGTCACGATTGGGTAGCAAAGTGATTCCGTGGAATTCTATGATCCTCATAGGGGTTGGTGGGGGGATTAGGCTGCCAGGTTCATCACATTTCTTTGGCGAGCCTTGATAGTCGAAGGTTACTCATAAGGTTTGCAGGAGCTATGCAGGACAGAATGGAAGATATTCTACAAGGCGTCGCCCAAAGGCAACCACTAAACTAGTCTCATGCATCATTCAGAAACGACATCAATCTGTATGAGTGTACACTGAGACTCCATACTGAATGAGATGGTGGTTGGTGCAGAAAGCCATTGTTTCAATTTAAAATGTTGAAATAAAAGTCGCATTGCTCTTAAAGGTATCAACCCACAACACCTATGTGGCAATATTTTAATCAGCGATGGACAAGTGTATAAACTGCCCACGAATCAGGAATTTGTGGTTAACGTGCAGACGATAGCGTACTTACGTACTACAGGTACGTACATAAGTCAACCACTATAAAGAAATACAAAGAAATTTATAAAATCCTCTCGGGATTCTCAGTTTGGAGACAAGAAAGGATAACAGTTCAGAACTAATGCCAAACAACATAAATTAAAAAAATTCTATGTGTCAAAATTTTGATTTTATGTGTCGAAAATTAATTATTGAAAAAAATCACTGATGACGTCATATCAATTTTCTAATTATTATTTTATTGAAAAAGGATTGTGTTGATAAGCTTTAAACTCTATGTAGTGAGAGGCGCTTCAGAAATAAACAATAACTGTCCCTGGTGAAATGTTAAAACCTTATGTATTTCTTAAAAAGTTGCATAGTGGGAATTATGAAGTATGTACTATTGTACGTATACGTACTTGTACGCTTGGCGTCTGGATGGTTTTTAAAGTTATTTGTTAAATAGACTAGAAGCCAGCATTATTGGCTATCAGGCACTTCACTAAGCCTAAGGCATATGAGAATGTATTGCTCTCATATTGATATGAGTGAGGATGGGATTTGCCGCAATCTCACTTGTCGCAGTGACTCTGTTATTGGATGCGATACAGTGAAATTAAACTTACTGAAAGTTGCTATGAAAAGATTCCAAGGTTCAACTCTTCAGGCGCGGATCTAAGGGATGGGGGCAGTGGAGGGGGGCGCGCGCCTCCGGTAATTTGGCACAATCTTGACAAAATCAGCCATTTTGGACAGTTTAGCTTTCGCCCCCGGTAATTTGACGTTTCAAATCCAGGATCCTCCCTGCTCTTACCCATAATGCATGGCCAATGTGCCTATAATGCCGTACTAAACACAGCTTTCTCCCCTTGTCAGTCTTATGGATAAAACGAGTCAAGAAGTTTAAGAAACCCTAAGGAATTTCATGATCACACTAAAAATAGCTTAAGTACTAATGCTGTTGTGGGCTAAAATGAGTGTAGAACAGTCCGGGCTTGTATATGTTAAAGAATGGATTTTTTGATCATATGACCTTATAGAGGTGTAATTACCAAAACTTTGCATTGTGGGATTGACTCATACACCCTCTGATTTCACTGTGATAAAGATGTCAGTATCTATGTTTCCCATTTTAATTTCCTGTGCACATAGGTGTAAATTCTGCCATTGCAAACAGTGACGGCCACAATGATTGCTTAGAGAGGAGATGTTGTCCCATGCATCATGGGCAAATGTTGACTTAAGATGCCCTGGGAATACAAATATTACACAGAATACGTAACTGATCATTGGTGTGTGAATGATAATGGTTGGTTGCGTGCAAATGCACACTGGTAACGCGGTCTATTTACAATAAGTAAAAACCATTTGTTTTCTATTGATCACACCCAAACTTTTGTTGAGCTGTTTCACCACTTAATAATCACACTATACTCTGTTCGTTCTCAAGTCACTGCATCACTGAGCATTCAATTTGTGCCGCCTTTAGTCACATGCCTAATGTTGAAATCAGGTTTTTATCGCACAAGTTTGTAGGCAAAAAACACGCAGTACGTCACCCTCAACATGGGGTGGAACAGAGTATACTGCGTATTAATCCAAATGGGAGTGGGACAAGATGTCGACCTGGCTGCTATCACAATTTGCAAGGGTAACCGCTGGTGGCGCACCTATTTGCGATTTGCGAGATTAATTCTATTAATAATATCAGGTATACTGTTTAACGCAGGGTATTATTTCGAAGTTAAGGAGGGCAGCTGCAATTAGTTTTTAAGAAGTACCAGTTCAGTTGAATCAAAAGTTGAGTACAGTAATTTCATAAGCAAATTAACTTTCATGTTTTTGCTTCAGAGTTGTATTGGCAAATGGTGCAGTAGTTTAGAGCATTAGCTAGTGGATCGTGGGTTCAAATCCACAATAGCAGTCATAATGCCGTTTGCCCGGGGGGGGGGTGGGGGGGGGGGGGGGGGTGGGGGGGGGGCCACTGTATTCAAAGTTGTGACTATATTCGTGACATGGACTTTTCAAAATGCCCCCTAACCATGTATTTTCACACACCGACTAAAAACAATCAGAAAACATAACCCTACACAAGTATTTTTATCTGTTTATGATACCCTCACAGCCACAGTGCATTGAATCGTAAATATAACCTTATTATCTTGCTTTGCTTTAAATTCCCAGTTCCGATTACAATTTTGATGATTTTTTAAAAATTAACAGAGTAAAATCATATATCATAATTTTCAGGGGTTAAGAAAAAAAATACCTTTTTCCATATTTTGTTTTGACACCTAACCGATGTACGCAACGTACATCACCTGTTGGAAAAAAAGACACCCTTTTTACGAGTTTTTCTTTTGGGGGTTCACGCATCATAATCCACACCTTTTGAATCCAAGTGGCGCCCCCCGGCAGTTTGGGCAATCAACATCCTATACTTAAAAAAAAAAAAGGAGGTTTAGGGTTGAAATCTCCTGTGTGTGCGCAATATCGTTGAGTGAATGTGGAACTGGGGAAAAAAAACTAAACTTTGTAATCTTCTCCATGTAATCTGGCTGTTGAAATGTATGAGTACCATTTGATTTTAAATTTGTCATAAATGTTACAGCTTGAATTGCAGAATAAAAGCAAAGTTGAAATCATGTCACAATTCTCCGACTTCTGACTTGTGTATTGGTTAAAATTATGTTGCGTAGCATATTTTTTTAAAAAAGGTACAGGAACATTTCCAGTGTCAAAAGCTAGGATTTTGATGGGGGGTGTGGGGGGCCGGGAAACAGTGTCACATCTGCACCGACGAGAAAATGGGTGGAGACCAGGGGCAAGCCCCCGTGGGGTATGGGGGAAAATCTCCCAAATTTTTGGTTGTATATGTTTAAATGTCTCTGGGCTACTTCTTGCACGATTTCGTAACATTTTATCTTTCACACGTTGCCGCAATACGGCCTGTAAGCGCCATGACCTGAAGCATTCTTTAAGTGAACCATTGGGCTCATCTCAACCGGCAAATCAAATATTGGGGATCCCCTGATTTACGCTTGGTTTTTGCGATTTAATAACCGTAGGAAATCATATTTTTTCTGATTATTTTCCTGAAATTTAAGCGTGGAGTGCATTTTATGGTTAACCATAATATTAGCACGCAGTAATCTAGAGGCATTGTGGATGGTTCGCATCTCAACCACGGGTTTCTTTCTCACAGATAGTTCTATCATAAGCCTGAGTCCTTAGTTCCCTCTTGCCAGCCACCCACCCATACCTACAATCCATCGCTATCATCATCGTTGCAATGTGTGGTGGGTCGCCGGATGGACTCGGTCTAAATATCTGCCGACACAAGACTTTCTGTGCAACGAGCATGTTTATGATGCGTCGGCTGATGTTTGCTTTCCCGCACCAACCCCCTCCCCAACCGTAATCTTCCCCCTCCCCACACCCACCTTTCCCTTAACAAACCATCTTCCCCCACACCCACCTTCTCCCTCTCCAACACCCTCCACCACACTCCACCTGCTCTTCCTCCACAACAGCCCACCTCAACACCCACCTTCCCCGCCTAACATCCCACATTCTCCCCTCCTCAAACATTCCACCTTTTCCACCTTCCCCCCTCCTAGCATTCCACTTCCCCCTTCTAACCATTCCACCTTCCCCTCCTAACATCCCACCTTTCCCCCTCCTAAACATCCCACCTAACACCCCACCTCAACACCGCACCTTCCCCCTCCTAAACATCCCAGCCACCCTCCCCTTCAATCCACTCCACCTTCCCACCATACCCCACTTCTCCTTCCCAACACCCCAATCTTCAACACCCCACTTCCCATTTCCGAACACCCCCCCCTCCTCCTCCTCAACAACACCATCTTCCCCTTCCAAACATCGGCCTTTCCCCCTTTCCAAAACCACATCTCCCCTTCCCAACACCCTACTCCCCTTCCCCAATAACCCATCTTCCCTTCCCAATAGCCGCACTCTCCCTTTCCAATACGCGCACCTACCCGTTCCCAACCCCGCATCTTCCCCCTCCACCACCCCCTCATCCCTTCCCAACACCTCCCATTCCCCTTCCTAACCATCTTCCTTCCATTCCTAGCACCCAGTCCCAACACCCAACTTCCTTTTGCCTCCAACGCCCCTCCCGCCCTCCGGCAACACCTTACCCTCCTTCCAACACCCTACCCCTTCCTTCCCAACACCACAGCCTTTTTGCAGCCTACATGCTTTCAATGGGAAATTTTCTATTTTACTCGCCCTATCCTTTTTAAGGTGATTGGGTCCCATAGATCGTTTCGATAGATTTTGTTAAGTTTTTCTTCTAAATGAACTTTCTCATCGATGACGTCATATCAGAAAGAAAATATGGGTCACCGAACTCGTTTTGAGAAAAATCTTCCATTAAAAACACTATTTTCCAAAAATTTGTACACACACGTCTATGAAACCTCATTTTTTCATGGACACATTTTTGAATATATTAAAAAAATCGGTTCGATAACATTTGTCCAAATGTTAAAGTTGCGCGCTAACAACATCTGTCCGATCACCATTCATGGCTTTTTTTTTTTCCCTCTTATGATTTTTAATATTTAATATTTATTTTTGTATGAGAGAACGTAAAACGACATGGTAAAGAAAGAGAAGAAAAAGTTTAAGGAAAGGTGAAAAGGAAAAGTATTACAGCAAGTTCAGGCGTGTCCATATTTCGTGATTTTGAAACATTTTAAGCGTGAATATTCACACTTGAACCATTATTAAAGCTGGACAATATAGGCCTACCTATATACTAATTCGCAGCAATTTTCTAAATACTATTGTCACAATTCGTTCCTTTTACGAAGTTATAAACGATATTAATAAGTTTCCATTGGGATTTAAAAAAAAAACTTCATTAGCCTTCCGCAACGGTTCGTCTTTTTTATCCAGTTGGTTGTCCACTATCTGCTACACAATTGCGCTGGGACAACAAAAATTCCATGGTTTTTGCGTCGGAAGAAATCACGGGCTAAACTTACATACAGCCTTAGTAGTATTGTTGAATGTGGGGGCATTTAAGATTTGGTCAATCACTCTTCAAGGTTCCTAAAAGTTTATTTGGTCAGTGCGCCTTTAAAAGTTTACCTGAATTATCTTCTTTTAGTAATTAACGTTTTCTAAATGACATAATTTGCCTGTCGGATTGCCAACTCTTCCTGGTCTTCGGGGGGCGTATTCCCATCTCTCAGCAAATGCATCTTTCTCCCGCTTGCTGAAGAAATCTGGCTTGACAACCAACATCCCCCTCGTCAATTGTCCGTCCTATATCTCAGTCTGGCCTTTCTCGGAAAGGTGATTGAAGAGTAGTCAGTGATCAGTTGCATACGTACCTCAGCGATAATGATCTCCATGCTCCAATCAGTCGGCATACCGGCAATTCACAGTACTGAGACTGCTCTGTTACGAGTGAAGAATGACATCTTGAAACTGCTCTTGGACAACAAAAAGGGCTGTACTAGTGTTACTGTACTTCAGCGCCGTCCTTCGACACCATAGACCCACAAACAGCTCCTAACACCGACCTGTCTACTTAACGGTATTGTTTACTGGAAAAGCATTAAGTTGTGGTTCTCGTCATACCTAGATTGGCCGAACTCAATCTATATTAGTCAGAGCTGCTCGTCAGATCCTGTGGCGGTAGATTGGGGAGTCCCACAGGGCTCGGTGACTGGACAATTGACTTCATTTGCTTGTTCAGTTGCCCACTACAGGATATCATCACCGCCCACGGTATGTAAATTCGTTGTTTACGCTTGTGACACCCAGCTCTAACCTTGACTTTTACCATCGGGATCGTGATGAAGTCAGCCATAAGGAAAGATTGCAAACATGGCATGCAGGACATTCGATCCTGGGTAAATCCAACAAGCTGGTATTAAATGACGAGAAGACGGAGATGTTGTAATTTCGCTCTCATTTTAGCAGCAGATCGGCTTGCAACGTCACCAAAACTATGATCATGGCATTATGTTATTACTCCGTAAGCTGAAGCACGGCACCTTGGTGTCAGCTTAGACTCATCACAAGAATGATCAATCATGTTAGCAACTTAGGCAAAAGCTGCTGGCTCTCAATACAGGAAAATGGGCAGTTTCGACCAGTACTTGATGAAAATTCTACCATCAGATTGGTTCACGCCTTTGTTACACTCCTAGGTGGATTCCTGGCAATTCCTTGCTTATGGCTTACAGAAGAGGAATTGACCAAGGTTCAGCGAGTTCAAAATGCAATGCCGTCTTGTCCTAAAAAGTCGTTCGACGAGACCTATATCCACACCAGCTCTCCCAATACATTGGCTTCCAAATTAAAAAGGATGGGCAGTTTTTAGGATTCTACTTCTCACCTATAGGCCATCCACAGCATTCACCTGCCTATATCTCTGAGCGTATCCAGCTGTATTCCACCACGAGGAACCTGAGATCATCTTCTTGCTCCAAGCTGAGTAAAATCAGCCAAACTCATCAACACAGTGCTATGGTGACTAGATCTTTTGCTTACGCACGACAGCACATTTGTGGAATTAAACTCCCTGACGTATCCGCTAGCTCCCGTCAGAAACATTTCAAGTCACGTTGAAAGACATCCTTTTCTCACAAAAACGCTCCCACTATCATTCCAAACAGATGCCGTACTAACATTCTTTCGGCACACAGACCTATTTTAACCCGTATTTACCATCTCAGGAATTGACCTCCCTTCCCAATCTCAGAAAAATCTTCATACATTTCCCCAGTTCAAATTCTTGTCTTCTTGGACCATTACCTAGCTAACAAGT
>JAMKCH010045546.1:0-11720 GCA_023653785.1 Ophioderma brevispina | reverse complement strand
GGGGAGAAGCGAAGCTGCATCATAGACAGAGTCCAAGCTCCCCGAGGGAGGCTAAGAGAGCCTAAGAGCAGCGACAGCCAAGGACTAAATTGGACCAAGCGCACTTAGATGGCAGAGACCAGAGGCCTCAAGTCCACGCATGATGCACACGGAACGGGCCGGACTAGCACCACGTAGGAGCTAGGCTACCGAGGCGCAATAGTCAGCCGGCCACCACAGAGGCAGAGACGGAAGCGCCGGCGACCAGAGCAGTGCAAAGCCCAGGGGAGGGTAGAGACAGGCCCAAAACCCAGGCTACCCCACAGCTCCAAAGGGAGGCCGAGCAGCGAAAAGCACCCCAGCGGAGGCCGGGGCGCAGCAGAAGCATAAAGGTAAGGTTTGGGCCCCCCGACGAAGCTGCAAAAACAAAAATGAAAAAGCTATAGACGGCAGGATGCGCCCCATGCCAAGGCCGAGGCGGGATAGGCCCGCCACAGGCAGGGGCAGAGCACCCCCATGGGGGACCCTGCGCAGAAGCTAGAGACGTCGGAGAATAGACGCGGTAACCCCGGGACTACACCATGGCTGAGAGGGCTCCCACCACAATGGCAGGAAACATGCCAAGCCAGAGGGTTGAAGCCACTCAGGCTAGGCCGCCCGTAGGGGAGCCTGCCAAAGAGCAGACTTGGGTAGGACCCGAGGAGAACCGCCGAGGACCTACAGCATCCCGAGGGGATGACCGAGAGCCAGGCGCGCCGCGGACATCCACGCAGGGAAGACAAGGTCGGCGGCGTGTGGTGAAGTCAACCCACAAGGGAAGGCGGACAAACAAACACCGAGCAACAGCTCCGTAAGATGGGGACCACGAGGGGATTGCGGGAAGGAGGGCGCCGGGGCGAGAGGATTGAGTGTAAACAATCCACCCAAGCCGATCACCTCCTAGAGAGGTTAGACGCTATAAAGGGAGGAGTACTACACGCCCTAAGGGCGTGGGAAACAGCCTAGAAGTCCCCGGAACACGAGCTATACAACCCGCGAGAGACTATAGCGACAGGGGCTACGCAACGGGCACGCAGCGCGCCCTGAGATGGCATGCTGCGCCTGCACGAGCCCCCCGCGGAGGCTAGCCCCGGAGGCTGCCCCACGAGGGCGCCGAGAACGGAAGCACCCACGGGGTGTACCGAAACGGCGGGAACCGTAGCGGGAACTAGCGCTGGACGGAACGGACCAGTAACCGCACACGGACCCCCGCGTAAGCGGGGACCAAGCTGGCGAAGCGCTGCGCGCCCCACCTAGCCCGTGAAGGCCTGGTGGAGCATGCAGCACAAGCCGATTGACACCGCGCGCTAGAGGCTAGCCAGGCTGGGGCAGCAGAGTGAGCGTAACGGACACCCGCGGCGCCCCGTTAACACGGGGCACCGAGGAAAAAAAAACCCACCTCAGGGTGCGACGAAGCAAGCCCGAGACGGGATTCCACGGCAGCGCGGTCGCAGAATCCGAGACCCGCGAACCACGAGCGCGGGTGTCGGTAATGGCGATGGATGCGCCCGAGAAAACCCGGGCGGCACCATATCCAACCAAACCGCCACCGGACGGATGCAGCCGCCCCAATCCCACAGGGAGGAGCAGAGCAGACACGGTCGCCGGCACCGATAAAGCAACGAAGCTAAATCAGGCGAGCCAACGCCGGCCGCGTGCTAGCAAGGCTGGCCCCCGAGGGACGCCGGCCAACTAGACACGCTATGAAGCAACCGCAGGCTGCCGTACCGGAATGTCTGCAGCCGCCAAAATCCCCAAGGGAAAAAGGGAGAGCAGGGACCGCGCTAGCCTGCCCAGAGAAGCCCCTGGGCTAGACCAGGCGAGCGAGCGGCGGTTAGCGAGGTAGATGGGCGGAACTCTCGAGAGAAACCGCCCCTACTAAACGCCATGAAGTAGCGAAAGATATATTCCAAATCTTCGGTGCCCCCAAAGCAGCGGGGCTGCCTTAGAAGAACCTTGGACCGGAGCCCGAACACCACCCCCCTTCCCTTAGCGACACCAAAAGGGAAACTGTGTCAATGGCGAACGTCATTTGAAAACAGAAAGGCCACCGCCAAAAGAAACAAGCACAAACGAGAGCGACAGCGGAAAGGCAAGACACGTAAATGAACGCAAGGAGAAGAGGGAGAAAGAGGGGTCGGGGCGGCAGCGCAAAAAAGACGCTGAAGTGGGGTGAAGCAAGCCAAATGGGCGCGCGTGCCGAAACGAACGAGCGATGAAAACAAAGGCGTGCCGCGGTAAGACCGGCCCGCCAACGCGGAGACAAAGATTCCGTCGCGGTAACAAAGTCACCACGGTAAAAGAATTTTCCAACGTCAGTTTTCACATATTTTATTAAAATACAACAGCAAAAGAATAAAAGAAAACTAGACACACACACCCAATCTGAACTGTTTTTATTGATAGTAATGGCAACTACAATAAACAGAAACAGCTTCACCAAAGCAGGCTCCAAAGCACGCAACACGTGCGGCAATGCTGCCTTTTGTTTACCTTTTTTTTCCCCGCTACACAGCTCACATGACCGCATCGGCGGCAAAAAAGGATACACACAAGCTCTCCGACTGACGTAAAAGTCCGCCGTTTATTCCCCGTCCACATAGAGCCGTAATAATCCATATATAATCCTTAAAATATCCAGATAGAGTGGTATAGTGTAGGAGTATCCTGTTGAGACGACAACAGTCTAGTATCAAATCTCTCAGATAATTTTGGCTGCTATAACAGGCTGCGATTAACAACACGCGTCCGTTTGGTATGGGGCGTCCACAACGGCATTGAGGAATAGTAAATGGCCGACAGGGTGTGACCTGGGGTCACTGTGAGACCATTTTCTCTTTTTAGGAGTGCTAAAATAGGTATTTTGGGCATTCCCCTTCTCAGACGGTAATGTATCTTTCAGTCAACATTGGTGTAAGGAAATCAGCCTCAGTGTAATATTATTAAATAAACTATCATATTGTTCCAGCGATGATACGAGAAATAAATCAAGTCAATGCTTTCAAATTTTTAGGTAGCACTATTGACCAAACCTTACTTGAATAACCATTTGTAGGAGTTAGGCAGAAATGGTTCTTGCATTAAGTGGAATTTTTAATAAGTAACACTATCTCTCCTGAAAACTGCATACTGCACGTCTTAGTCTCTATAACACACTGTTTCTTTTTCTCTCACACATTACATATGGTATCACTGCAAATGGCCAAGTGCACGCAATGCGTGAAATGGAGAAACTGCAACATTCTGCAAAAGCGTGCGCTGAGAACAGTGAGCAAGAGTGAAATTTCAGAAGTGCATCTAATCCTTTGTTAAATATAATCAACTAAAAATAATGGAATTGTGTCAACTTAATATAGGAACATTCATGTACAAATACAGCAACAAAATGTTGCCCTCCCACATTTGACAACATGTTTGTAAACAAAGGCTAATAATCACACTTCCTCTGACAAGAACATTGCATCCAGACTTTGCATTACCTAAATATTAAACTTTGAAATTTTGTGGTAAAATCTATATTTATGTGGGGCAGAAAACAAGGGAACAACATGCAACATAATGGTTAAAAAGCTCCAAAAAAATATCGCCAGTCGTGTAAACTTAATTATAAAAAGGCATCATTTCAAAATACAAACTATTTAATTTGTAACAGAGGTATGGGAACCTGAAAGGCCATTTCTGGCTTACTTTCCAGTACTCTTCCACATCATAATTCCATGTATAATTATATATCATGTATGTAATATTTTTGTACCTATGTAGATGTGGAAAGAAATAAATGTGATGCTATTGTTTTATGTTACTGATTCAGGCAAGTCAAGTTAGATGTCATTTTCTTGATTGGTGGTGGCACTATTAATTCATGGATGGACATAAACTTAGCATTTCCAGCACCCATTGCCGTTATTGTAAGTACAATCTGGGATCCCAATTCTATTACAAAATCGGCTTTTTTAGATAAATACGCAATTTTTGAGCATTCTCGGTTCGGGGGTATAGTTTCCTAGACAATTACAAAAAAATCTGTGGCAAAATATCAAAATTTGGAAAATGGGGGGGGATCTTCAAAAATAGTGATGTTATTGCTTTAAAATTGATTTATTTAATGTTGCAGTTTAAATTAAGTACGTCATTTGCAATGTCTGGTCCAATCATTTTCACAGAGGGTTTCTTATCAATAGGCATAATGAAGTCATCTTGTAGAAAAACCAGGTAGCCCAAAGCCAAAATAGAGAACAAATACACTAATATGAGAGCCAGATCGGTTAAATGCAATGGACGCGCCAATGAAGGTCACTGAACGGATTACATTGAGTAAAGTCTCTTGGTAGACAACATCAAGTAACTGCAATGCAAACAAGTCGATTAAAACAAGAGAACCAATGGTGCTGTAAAGAAATGGACCGCCAATTAAGTGTAAGCATGTGTAATAAGTGTTGTGATAATTATTTTATATGTTATTTCATACATTAGCTTCTGAATGTGGGTTGATTTTCTGCGATAACCCCCTGGGGTTTCCACTTTCTTACAGTACCTGATTGGCTCATAAGATGATGAAATGATATTCTCTTCTGAGTACCAACCAAAATGGACCTTCTATATATTGTACAAGCCTTTAAAGCATTTCCTTACAAGTCTCTGATTGGACTAAATACAAAATAAAACCCAATAGAAAACGGCCGGTAGAACCTCAGGTGGGTAATGGGGCTTTCTTTAAAAACTAGCAAATTTATAAGATTGTAGGCCTACTATACACTGTTTATACGATTGTAGCCACTCTACTCTGTTTAAATCTCATCGAGCAGTAGAGTTGATGCGCCAACCACTGGCACCACAAAAGAGTGAGGCATAATTTACCAAGCGGAACCAAAGACGAGCGTAGCAGTTAGAGTGGATGCGCAAACCACTGTGCCACACCCGGAGTGAGGCATAATTACAAGCGTGAACAAAGACGGCAAGTAGCAGTAGAGTGGACACGCAACCACTGTGGCCCAAAGCCCCAAGTTGAGGCATATTACAAGCGTGCAACAAAGACGACGTAGCCGTTAGAGTGGATGCGCAAACACTGGCACCACACCCAGGTGTGGGCATAATTACAAGCGTGAACAAAAGCGCACGACCCCCACCCCCCCCAACCCACCACCCCACCACCACCCCCCCCCAGTACGTGTAGACAGTAGAAAGTGGATGGCAACACAACTGGTGCCACACCCGAGTGCGGGCGTAATTACAAGCGCGAACAAAAGACGTAGCATTAGAGTGGACCAAGCAAACCACTGCACCACACCCGGAGTGATGATATTTACAAGCGTGTGATGAAAAAAGACGACGTAGCAGTAGAGTGGACACGCAACCACTGGCACCACACCCGAGAGAGGCATAATTACAAGCGAGAACAAAGACGACTAGCAGCAGGTAGAGTGGATGCGCAAACCGTGGCACCACACCCGGTGGAGGCATAATTAAAGCCATGAAACCAAAGACGACCTGCGTGAGCAGTAGAGTGGTATGCGCAACAACTGGCACCACACACGAGTGAGGCATAATTACAAGCCGTGAATATAAAACGCCGTTAGTAGTGTGGATGCGCAAGCACTGGCACCGCACTCAAGTGCAGGCATAATTACAAGCGTGAACAAAGGACGACGTAGCAGTAGAGGGGATGCGCAACCACTGGGAACCAACCCGAGTGAGGCATATTACAAGAGTGAACTAAAGAAGACGTCGTAAGCAGTAGATAGAGTGGATGCGCAACCACTGGTGCCACACCCGAGTGAGGGATAATTACAAGCGTGAACAAAGGACGACGTAGCATTATAGTGGACACGCAAAACCAATGAACACACCGAGGGGAGTGAGGCATAATTACAAGCGTGACAAAAGGACGACGTCCGTAGCAGTAGACCGGGGACACGCAAACAACTGGCACCACTCCCGAGTGAGGCATAATTACAAGCGAGAACAAAGACGACCGCTATGAAGTAGAGGACACGCAAACCACCCCAACTGGCACCACACCCAGGTGTGGGCATAATTACAAGCGTGAACAAAGACGACGTAGCAGTAGAGTGGACACGCAACCACTGGCACCACACCCGAGTGAGGCATAATTACAAGCTGTGAAAAAAGACGACGTAGCAGTAGAGTGGATGCGAACCAGTGGGCACCCACACCCGGGTGAGGCATAATTACAAGCATGAACAAAGACGACGTAGCAGTAGAGTGGACACGCAACCACTGGCACCACACCCGAGTGAGGCAATAATTGACAAGCGTGGAACAAAGACGACCCTTCGCATTAAGTGGATTTTGCGGCAAACCACTGCAGCCACACCCGAAGTGAGGCTAATTACAGAAAGCTGAAACACAGACGACGTATCAGTAGATTTTACACCAACCACTCTGCAACCACACCCGATGGATGCATAATTACAAGCGTGAACCAAGACTACGTAGCGTAGAGTGGTTGTCAACCACTGGCGCCACACCTCCCCCGTGGAGGCATAATACAACAATCGTGAACAAAGACGACGTAGCAGTAGAGTGGACACACAAGCACTGGCACCACACCCAAGCACACCCGAGTGAGGGCAATAATTACAAGCTGTGAACAAGACGACGTAGCATTAGAGTGGAATGCGCACCACTGGCACACACCCTAGTGAAGGTCTAAGTACAGCGGAACCAAGAACTACGTATCAGTAGAGTGATGCGCAAACAACACTGCCACCACCCCCGAGTGATGCTATTTACAAGGCGTGAACAAAGAACACGTAGCAGGTAGATTGGATGCGCCAACACTGCACCACAAGGCCACGAGTGAGCATATACAAGCGTGAACAAGACGACTCGCGTAGAGTGGGATGGGGCAACCACTGGTGCCATCCCCGAGGAGGCATACGTGTACAAGCGTGAAAAAAGACGACGTAGCAGTAGAGTGGACACACAAGCACTGGCACCACACCCGATCATTCATATTACAATAATACAAAGCGTGAACATAGACGACGTAGCAGTAGAGTGGACTCGCAACCACTGGCACCACACCCAGGTGTGGGCATAATTACAAGCGTGAACCAAACGACGTAGCAGTAGAGGGGATGCGCAACCACTGGCACCACACCCGAGTGAGGCATAATTACAAGCGTGAAGAAAGACCGGAGTTAAGAGACAACGTCTCAGTAGATTGGATGCGCAACCACTCTGCCGGCAGCCACCACACCCTAGGAGGCATAATTACAAGCTTGAACAAAGACGACTTAGCATTAAGTGGATGTTCAACCATTTCGCACACCCGAGTTGAGGCATCATTACAAGCGTGAACAAAGACGACGTATCAGTAGAGTGGAGTGTGCAACCAACTGGCACCACAACCCCACGGAGAGGCATATTACAAATCCATGACAAGACTACGTATCAGTCGATTGGATGCGCAAACACTGGCACCACACCCGAGTGAGGCAATATACCAGCGTGAAACAACTACACAATAGCAGTAGAGTTGGATGCGCAACCACTTGGCAACCACACCTCGAAAAAAAAAAAAAAAGGTGAGGGCATAAACAAAGCGTGAACAAGACGGACGTATCATATAGTGGGATCCAAACCACTTGGCACCACACCCGAGTTAGGCATATACCATCGTGAACAAATACCCGACGTGCAGTAGAGTGTAATGCTGCAACGCACTTGGCACCAAACCCGAGTGAGCATAATTACAAGCGTTAACAAAGACGACGTGAGCAGTAGAGTTGGATTTGCAAACCACTGGTGTGCCACCACACCCCCGAGTGAGGCATAATTACAAGCGAGAACAAAGACAGCAACGTAGCAGTAGAGTGGAGGCGCAAGCACTGTTGCCACACCCGGTGGGCATAATTACAAGCTGGTGAACAAGACGACAACACAAACGCTAGGTGTAAAGGTCCGTTCAGACTCCCACTGCACTGCATTGGGTGCAGTAAATTTTACTGAATGTTTGTCACTTCTGCTGACTTTTTTAATCGATTAACACAGGTCAATCAGTCACGGGTTGCAGTATGTTACGTTACAGTATTTTTGTGAAGGCCTGCAAAAAATGAGCAACTGCCCACCACACTGCATCACCAGGTAAAAAATTACTGCTTTGTGTTGTAGTATTGCTGCAAGTGATTGCAGTAGTAGGTAAAAAATTTTTGGCTAGGGGCTGCAAATTTTTTGCGCAGTGAAGTATGAATGGACCTTAAGTCTTATTCCATGAGATCCACTGCCGTAACGAGGTGATTGAAAACTGATGGCTGAAACAGAGGCATCAGAGTGCCCGGTATTAGTAAAAAATGATGCATCATTAGCCTTTAAAAATCTTTGCCTGCCATATTTTTAAAAATATCCCCAAAATTTGCCATCTCATGATCAGTCCGGCACCAAAACAGCGCAGGGTTCATTTTTTTTCTTTTGCGTAATGTTTATGCATTGACTGTTAACAACTGTTAACTAGATAAAATTGCCATCAATAAAAGTGGTGCAAATTATTTTCCCCATTAGAAGAGTCTTTAAATCTTCATAAGCTAGAAGGCGACTTTTGTCTCCAGTCTTATGACCTTACACTACGTTATGTCTGCCATACCCGGAAAAAGTATATTGTTATTTTTCCATCTTCAGGACATCCTTTTGGTTTATCAGAGGGAACATGGAGGATTCACTCAATATGGTTAAGGCGACTCTCCTAATAGACCTTGGTTAGAGAAATTACTCTGCGGTGACATTTTGGAGTACACTATGCCAGTTTCACTTACACAATATATACAAATGAGTGTAGGTTTATTCACATATTATGTGGTTGTAGGTTTTGTAATATAATTTCTCTTATGTTACATGGAGTCTTTTATTACAAAGTGTACCGTGTATGCGGTTCCCGTCCAAGGAAAAAAAAAATATCATTCAAAAGAGCGCCCTTAGTACCGCAAAAAATAGACACTTCAAAAAACTACACATTAAGCTACGCCAGTGGGTTCTGTCACATTCAAGCACTATGGTTAAATTTTCCACTCAAGAAAACCCATTTTCTGTTATATTTTAATACAGATACTAACACATCTAGAAAATAGCACCATTATAAATATTGGCAAATGTTTGACTTACCTTTGTGTCTTTTTTAGTTCACTACCCTCTAACTCTCCAATGGGTAATATGGAGACTTCACAGTCTTTTTGAGTTTAAGGGTCATTAGAGTAATTAGCTTCCAGTATGACAGTCTAGTTTGGGAATTTGATATTATATCCGTAGCCAGCCAAAAGGTAAAAAAAGGCCCGCATGCTCTTTACCTTGTTTGAAACTTGGTCATTGGGTAATCCTAAGATTTTGTGGTGGAAACAACTTTTGCAACCTCAGGGTAAGAAACTTGAGTTCAATTGGACACAATGTTTTCAAAACCTTATGTACACCGGCCTTACGTTTGTGGCGCAGTATAACCATGCATTACATGCCAATACTCATTTGCCTAACTCCGTGCAATGACGTCAGCGCAGGATTTGAAGTCGCACCAGGAGAACTGTGCGCGTTGGCTTAAAACGGAGGCATTTGTACACACGTGCATAGAGACAGGCATAGTATCTTGAATGTGTGTAAAGCTGCATCAAGGTTGTGACATCACTGCGCGGAGGTAGAGAAATGGACTAAGGAATTAGTTATCAGGTCTGTGTACTCACCAATCACACTGTTAAAGAACTCGTGTACACACAACCCAAGTAAGCACATGACTGTTTACCAAATGATAGACCACATCAAAGTCCATTAGCACACTCATTAGTGACTTGTTAGAAAGAAGACCACGGTGTTGCCTATGAAGCTCACTATAAGGTTACTTAACGATAACTGGTGTGGCACAAATGAGGACCAATAAGATATTGCTTGTTACCATGGCAAAAGCTAATCCCCTGCTCAATAATAGACACAAAACTAGAATTTGTGTGGTTCTTGACCTTCGCAATCACCACATTCTATCAAAACAATACATCAGAATGACATTCAAATATGGTGATGTTTGTTGCATCTTCAGCCATCCTAATACATGAAGTACACTTTGATGCAATAATGACGCTAGATGACCCCATCTGGTGGACAAACTACATTACTCAGTTGTCAATTCTTCATTGTTGAATGTCCCTTGGGGACCAAATTAACAGGATTATAAGTACCTATTTTCTGTACCCGCATTTTTTGCAATTAGTGAGTGGGACTTTTTTATTGTACACCTCATCCATGATCCTTCCAGCCAGTGTTGTGCACCCAAATCCATATTAGACTGTAGGCAGAGAGGATGGAAAAAAACATACAGAGACAAGTCCCCCCCCCACATGTTTCTAGTGCACTCACATCATTTAATCCACTGGGAAGTAAACAGTTATGCCCACTGCCCACATAGGCGACTTTTCATATACCACATATCAGAAAATCTATCCACTAGAAGTCAAACCGGTTATGGCCCCTGCCCACATAGGTGACTTTTATATGTCCCCTAGCAGAGAAATCTATCGCATAGGAAGTAAACTGTTCTGCCCACTGCCCCATAGGTGAACTTTTAAATACCACATATCAGAGAAATCTCCACTAGGAAGTAAACTGTTTGCCCACTGCCACATAGGTGACTTTTACACATATACCACATATCAGAGAAATCTATCCACTAGAAGTAACCTGTTATGCCCACTGCCCACATAGCTGACCTTTTATGTTACACCTATCAGAGAAATCTATCCCTAGGAAGTAAACTTGTTAGCCACTGCCCACATAGGTGACTTTTATATACCACATATCAGAGATCTAGCCCCTAGAATCACCAGTTATGCCCACTGCCCACATATGGGTGATTTATATACCACATATCATAGAAATCTATCCACTAGGAAGTAAACCGGTTATGCCCACATAGGTGACTTTTATATACTCCATATCATGAGAAATCTATCCACTCGAAGTACACCCAGGTTATGCCCACATCGGTACTTTTATATACCACATAATCATAGAAATCTATCCCCTGGAAGTAAACCAGTTATGCCCACTGCCCCATAGGTGACTTTTAATATACCACCTATCAGAGAAATCTATCCACTAGGACGTAAACTGTTTATGCCCACTGCCACATAGTGACTTTTATGTCCACATATCGAGAAATCTTTATCCACTAGGCAGTAAACGGTTAATTGCCCCTGCCCACATAGGTGACTTTTATAACCACATATCAGAGAAATCTATCCCTAGGAAGTAAACCAGTTATGCCACTGCCCCACATAGGTGACTTTTATATACCACATATCAGAGAAATCTAGCCCTAGGAAGTAAACCAGTTATGCCCACTGCCCACATAGTTGACTTTTATATCACCACATATCATAAAATCTTATCCCAGAGTACTGTTATGCCCACTTCCCACAATAGGTGAACTTTTATGTACCACAGATCAGAGAAATCTATCCACTAGGAAGATAAACTGTTATGCCACTGCCCCATAGGTGAACTGTTATGTACCACATATCAGAGAATCTATCCACGGACAAACTGTTATGCCCACTGCCACATGGTGACTTTTATATACCGACATATCAGAGAAATCTATCCACTAGGAAGTAAACCAGTTATGCCCACTGCCCACTTGGCCGACTTTTCTAATACCACATATCAGAGAATCTATCCACAAGAAGTAAAACTGTTAGGGCCCACTG
>JAMKCH010045545.1:0-32184 GCA_023653785.1 Ophioderma brevispina | reverse complement strand
TAATGGAACGAATGTATGCGGGGTTGCGTACCACAGGCCTCGTTTGCAAGTTAACGCTGAATACCGCTGCCAACGCATTACGCTAACGAAAGCATTCCGAGACGCGTAAAATGCATTTGCGACATTACGATACCCCCATAGCGCGTCCATTCCGGACAAACACTGCGGCCAGACGGGATCTCCTTTTCTATCTATATCTGTGGTTTCAACTTTGAAATAATACTATAGCACATTTCATTGCAAACGTCTTTAATTTTTTTTCACGATGTTTGAAATTTTATCCTTTTGCCTTTTTAAATAACTAAAACTTCGTTTAAGCCACTATCATCATTTTTTTCACGCGTGTAAACAAATCTCGACCCTTTTTCATCGAGGAGTCGATATTTATTACACTGTTTGTATTTGAACTTGTTGTATATAGGTTGCGAAGCGTAACACGTCCCCTTTTGTCAAGAAATTATGAGTGTTATGCTTTGTTTAATTACAAAGTCGGATCCGACTTTTTAAGGTCTAGAACAGTCGTATAAATTGCATCTTCAAGACCGCTTTAAATCCTAAGTGTCTGTTTTTCACACAGAATAGTAAGTAATACGAGTGTTTCTGACCTAACACTAGATTTTTTTTAGAGACAAAATCGGCATTTTCAAATTGGAAAAAAAATGACTGGATAGTGGCTTTAAATTGGTTTACCTGGAAATTAAATTGGCCAACTTGTGAGAATTTTTACCGTTACAATCAGGAGTCCCTCGAACAATTAGCCCGTTTTTTTCAATTCCAACTGTAAATTGCTGAAAATTGAGACCTTTTTGTTTTTTTGTCATATTTTTTTCAGAACTCACAATAACCGTCTTGTTGCTTTAAATTTGCAGTTTGAACCTTCCATTCTCTAAATTATTAAATATGCACATCATGGCTTTCGTTTGCACGTGCGGTGTTTTTGTGCGAGTGTGTACTGCACGCGGGTTTAGTAGGCAATTATAAAATATTGCACGTACCCACAAGCTAACGCTTTGCTTTTGGCAAATGTGCCCTTTGTTAAAGGTTCACTTTTTGTGACACAAATATACTGTTTACCAATAAATAGATATACTAAGGGAAGGAATCAAATGTCTTGTTCCAAAGACAAACCAGTTTCAACCTTTCAGAGCAGTGATATTGATGTATCCGTGCATACACTATAAAAGGCTGACTCCGAGATTCCGACTAGGACGCCCTCATTTTTCAAACATTTGGGTTTATTGCATAAACATAATGCTTGTCCGTTATACTAATTACTGTGTGACATAGCTAAACTCAAATTGAAGGTCCCCCTTTTCCCCCCATATAGAAAATCACAACTTTGTTATAAAATTCCGGATCCGGAATTTTTTGGTTTTAACCCAACAGATCCGAGGCACTGTTTCATCCATACAATGTAAATGTTTACTGATGAAACGAAAAATCCGATTAGTCCCAAACTTTGTTGTAATTGAACATTTAGGTGTCTATCTTTAAGAGTCCCAGATGACTCTTTTCTTTTCAATTATTACACAACAAAAATCATATTTCAAAATCCTGTGTGGAGTCAGCCTCGAGAGTAACATTTACTGCGATCCTGTTAAAAGTTTTAACCTATATTAAAGGTGCATTTCGTTATTCCAACACCTTCTGTTTTATTAATATTTATTGTTCAATATCTTGAGAAAGCCTATTCACAACTAGTTGTTTCCGACTTGCAGTTTTGTGTAATTAAATCAATTGCTGTTTTCCACGGTCCCATAACTCACTTGTGCTCTAATTTTCTATCCGTTTACGGAACAGAAAATATGACGAATTTCTTACAAATATGACGAATTTAACACGTAGTAATTATAGTACACATGGATTACTAAGACTAACGGATCATATGATATAAAAAAAATTCATCTTTTTTGGGTAAGGTCGTGGACTCTAGGTTGGTGGATCCACGAAATGCCCCCTTTGAACGTAAACATTGTGCCCAACCGTTTCCTTGGTTATAAAATTGTATGCACCGTTGCAAGACCGTTAAATAACCAGACCTTTGCAACCAATATAATTATGGGACCCAGTACAAAATCCCTCCGCCGCGAAGTGGCAAACACGCTGATTTCCTATAAAACCCATAGAATACTAGGCGTAAATTTTGTGTAGTTTTGTGGCGGGGTATTTGGCCTAGAGATTTGCTTTTTGGCGTCATTCATGTCACTCATATTTCATTTCTATGAAAAAATGTATGAAAGAAATCGCTTGCGTTATGATACGGCGCCATAAGTGAACCGCCGTGAAACACCGATTCTGTCTTTGCGGGGTTCAGGAGCTAGAAAAAACAGAGTGTAATTTTTCAAATCTAATTTGCAAAAAACTGACATGGATAGCGGGTGGTGATCAAAAGTGAAACATTTTGTCCGGCATTACATAAGAAGGGCAAAAGGCCGTCAATGAATGAATGAATGAATGATAAGGAGATGATATGAATGAATGAATGAAATAATAAGTCCCAACTTCCCTTTATTAGTATGAATAAATAAAAAATAAGAAAGGAAGAAGGGAAGGGAAAGGGGATGGAAGAGGAGAGGGATGGGGAGGAGGAATGTGGGGGAGGGGAAAGGGGATGGGAACGCTGGGGGCGGGGAGGGTGAAAGGGGCGGGGAGAGGGATGTAGTATGAAGGGGCAGGGGCCAAGGCGCAGGGGCCATTAGACCGGGCCACAGGGGGGAAGGGAGGCCAAATGGGCAGGGGCAGGGGCCCAACGAGCCCAGGGGCCCGGGGAAGACTCAGGATTGCCCAGGGGCGGGGGACCAGGGGCCAAGTCGGGAGGGGCCCAGGTGGGGCGTGGTGAGGGGACCAGAAGGGCCCAGATGTTTCAGGGGTGGTAGGGGCCCAGGGGGTTCATGGGGCAGGGAACAGGGGTTACAAAGGGGCGCCAGGGGCCAAAAGGGGGCATGACCGTGGCATAATTTTTCGATAATATATCAAAGGGATAAGCAGCGATTACCTGCGAGAGAATTAAACAAAATTGAAATGCAGGTATTTTAGCTATATACATAAATATAAGCATGTAGACAAATTCCATATAATACTACCTTAAGCAAAATGGCAATTTTTTGAAGAAGCGCCCCAATTTTCAAAGTTGATATTTTGGCCAGTTACGTTTGTAATTGTTAGGGGAAACTATACCTGCGACACGAGAATGCTTAAGAGATGCGTGAGTTATCATAAATAAGCGATTTTGTAAAATTAGAATTGGGATACCAGATGGGACTTAAAGGCAGAGCTGGAAATGCTACGTTTATGGTCCGTCCAGATGAAATAGTGCCACCCTCGAGAAGATAACCCTAACTGAATTGCCTGAAGCAATTTAAAAACAACTAATGGATGAGCGTAGGACACGTACATGGCGCTTATTCCCGGCTTTTTCACATTGGAAGGCCGTTTCCAGCAGCCGTTGAATTAGTCTCGGGATCACCCGATAATAATATTCATAATTACAAAAATTCATTCGGTTTGTGGGGACAATAGACATTTTCGAGCTTAAACCATTCACAGGTGAAGTCTAGCCAGTTTACCAATTAAACCGTGTAAAAATCTCAATTTTGAAACAATTGGGGGCGCTCTTCAAAAAAAGTGCTAATATGCTTTAATGTAGGAACAAAAAACAAAATAATTGCCACTATTTTCGCGTGCTAATTTCTGGACATGGTCGAGCCGCAGCTCCAGAGGTCTATTATATTCGTGAATGGCTTGCTTTACGCCCTTTATTATTAATCTAAAGCATAGAGGTTCAGTGAGCATGATCACTGAAAAGTTACCAAAGGAAATTGTGGTTGGCAAACTTTTAACACTTTACAGGTTCAGTAAATAAAACAAGTTTTTTGAAAACAAAACAAAATTAAAAAACAAAGAACAGCAGCAAAAGACCAGTGTAAAATAACCATTATATGTTTGTAGTTGCAATAGTAATTTGTCTTTAGAAGCAATGCGCATAGCTTTTTTCAGCGCATTTTTCCCTGCAGGCTTTGAGGACATCGCCGGATACGAAGAAAGAGGCCCTCTATAATCATAACAGTTATATTCAACCATCATTTTTGAGTTGGTGTTTTGGAACAACTACTTTTCATGTACGCAGGGTGTTTTTTATTTTTTAACCCCACAAAACACTTGTTATCACGAAAAATTAGAAGTCTTGAAACTTCAGGGCAATGGCTCTCTGGAAAGAAAAGCTCAGAGCATGCCTCAATTTCAAACGACCATTGATTAAATCTTATATAAGGAACGAAGATGTTGCAATAGCTCCCCTTTGTCATGGAGCTTGGAAGTGACGCCTATAGATACCTTTTGTCCTTCCTAAAAAGCTACAAAGAGGCTACAATGAGGCACCTTTATAACATAGCCAAATACCTTTTAGCTAATGCTGCTAAGATAATGGATATATACCAAACCGTCTTACACCAAGCCGCTCTGGCAATACAACACAAAATGGCCCTGCACCGGCTAATTATAATAATGAGAAGTTACTACAAACACTATGAGCTAGATCCATGCCGCATGGCGCACTTTCATGGCTTTCATTCCACCATTGTATTGAGCAATACATCCCCTGTATTTTAGGTAACAAAATTATTTATGATACCCAGGACCGTGTGGTCAGCGTTTGTTTTAACATGTGCTCATCCAAGCTATGCTACTGAACACAGGCCCTTGTAGATTAGCATGCCTTACTTTAATAACGATATGGTATGGTTTGTACTGTAAAAAGTTTCTTGTTGTTTTTGACAATTCCATGTAGTGTTTCCGTTCCGGTATGTTCCGTTCCACCGCCGGCCCCCCAAAAACAAAAATGCAAAAATGAGGTCTTTTCCACCCCAAGACCCAAAACGCCACTCACATATATGTTGCTAAAGAATATAGCCGCACCTCCTTGCAACGGATTGTGGTTGCTTGGGGGTGGAAGCTTCAACTATGGAAGTTTATTACCTATTGAAGCCGGTTATTATAACTACTCTACATAAAACCGACTTTTGGGTATTTAATTGTAAAGTGGGATTTTTTAAAACAGCAAAAGGTAAAATTTAAGCAGCCGCTGTATTCTGCAAAACGTTTCACAAGTTCAATCCGTTCTCATGAAACTCTAGAGGGCATCCTTTCATTCCTTATCCGCGATGTCCTTTCTACTTTAGACATCATAAAAACAGTAAAGAAAAAATCCAATATGAGTAAAAATAAACTGCATTTTTCAACCTAAAAGACATACACAAATACATTTCTTCTCAGGTAAATGTGTTTCGTTGTTTGCTTGCTTGTTTTGTTTGTCGTTCGTGTTTTAATGAGGGGATCGTACAGACTTACTATGACTTAGGCCGTTTTGGTCTGGTTGTGGTCGTCGTGTTGCATTATATACATTATATGGTGGAGTCCTGGCCCATCGCTTCGACAAGAGAGATGGGCATCGTTCCTGGTCACATGTGCTTCCCCTTTTACTCTAGGGTTTTGGGGGGGGTGGTGGTGGAAGTGTTTGAAGGGGTGTTTGGAGGCGTTGTTGCGAAGTGGTGTTGGGAGAGTTTTGAGAGTGTTTAGGGGTTTTGTGGGGAAGTCGAGATGTGTTTGAAGGGGTTTTTGGGTGAGTGTTGGAATGGTTTTTGGGGAGTGTTGGAGCGGCGAGTATTGGGAATGTTGGGCTTCACTATTGGGACGGGGTATTGAGAAGCGGGTAGTGGGGAGTGTGGGTTTTGGCTGGGGCATCAGCGGGGTCATTGTGCCGGGGTTCGCCTCTTGGGCGTGGCGGATTTGTTGGGGCAGGGTTATGGGGAGGGTGGGCTGAGACACCACTCTCCTGTAAGGCCACCGTATTTTGATGCTCTCGTTTCTGTCTCCCTTCTCTCCGCTCTTTTCCCCTCTGTCCATTGCCCTCCCCTACCCTTCCTCTTCACTCTCCCCTCCTCCTTCTCTCAACCTCCTCCCTCCCTCGGCTCCCCCTCCTCTCTGGTCTTCTCCCCTCTTTTCTTCCCATTCCCATTCTATCCATCCATCCATCCCTTTTCCTTACCCTTCCCCTCCCCCCGCCTCTCACCCTTCTCTCATCTCAATGCTTCCCATCTAAATCCTCTTCCCCCCTCTCCTTCACTCCATCTTTCCCAAGAAAAACCCCCCCCCCCCCCCCCTTTCTTTCTCCTGCATCTCTTTCTCTCCTTTCCTCTCGCCCTTAACACTCCTCACATCTCTCCCCCCACTCATCCTCCCTTCATCAACTTCACCCTCTTCCCTCCGTCCCACCCATCTCACTTCCTCTGTCTCCTTTCCCCTTCCTCTCTTCATCGCCCCTCTTTCCCTTTTCTTCTTCTTCCCCTCTTCTTTCACCGTGCTCTCACCCTACTCCACTCCTTACTTCTCTCTCTAACCTTTCACTCTTTGACATCTTAATCCCTCTCAACTCCCCCCATCTTTTTCTTTCTCCCTCTCCGCCTTTCTTTCCCTCCTCACCTCTACCGCTCCATCTCTCCCACCCCTTTCTTCTCATTTTCCCCTTTCCCCTCGCCCCATTCCATACGCTGCTACCCTCCAGCTGCACATCCCCTCCTCACCTCTCCCCTCTCAATCTCCCTGGCCATCCTCGGCTCGATCCGGCATCCTCCCCTCCCTGCGCCTCACCACATCCTCCTGCGTCCTCCCTCGCGGTCCGCCTTCCCTTTTAGCGCTCGCCATTCCTTCCTTCCTTTCCTGAAAGGCCTCCTTCCCTTCACTCCTCCCGGATCCTTCCGTCAGCCTCCCTCCCTCGTCAGAATCCCTCCGTCCTTCCTAGTCTCACACACTCCAATCTAGTCATTTGCCCTTCTCGCCTGCCCCTCAGCTACTAACACTGCCATTTCCCCTCTCATCTATCCTCTCCTCTTTCACACCCTACCCTCTGGTTTTCTCCCCTCTACATATTTCTCCTCCTCATCCTCACTCCCCTCCTTCCATCGCTCACCTTCCTCCTTTCCAGTGTCACTCCTCTCATTCTCTCCCCTCCCTTCATCTGTTATCTGTTCATCTTTTCCTTTCTTTCATCCTTCCCTTCTTTTTTTCTTCCCCCACTCTTTCCCTCTCTTTCCTCTCCCCACTGCCCCTCCTCCTCCCCTCTCCCTCTTACCCCCTCCATCTCTCTGATTCCCTTCACACTACTTTCTCTCTAACCCATCCCCCTTCCCACCTCCTCCCCTTTATCTCTTTCCCATACCCTGCATGCTACATCTTCACTCTCTCCCGGAGCATTTTCCTTTCTCATCCCCTAACCTCTCCCCTCTCTCCTCCTCTCTCCCCTCCCCTCCCTTCCTCCCCCTTTCTCCTCTCCTCCCCCTAAATCCTCTTTTCCTCCCCCTTTATCCTCCTATCCCTCATCACTCTCCCTTTCCTCTTCTCCACATTTTCTATCCCCTTCCTCCCCCCTTTCCTCCCGCGTCTCCCTTCTTCCCTTCTCCATCCACAAACCCTCCTCCTCTTTCTCTCCCTCCTCTCATGTGTCCTCTTCCTTCCTCTCATTTCTTCTTTTGTTTTTCCCCCTCCCTGTTACGTTTCTTTCCTTCTAATTCTCCCTCTTCCTATCCTTGCCCCGGCCACTCCCCTCTCACATCTGCCTTGTCGCTCGCTCACTTCCCGTTCTCCCTCCTCGACCCTCCATCTTTCTTCTCCATGTTGTTTTCTTCTTACCCCTCAGACCTCCAGTCATTCCTCTACCCAATCTCCTTCCTCACTGTCCTCTCTCTCCCTCTCCATCATCCCCTGGCTTTCCTCTTCCCTCCTCTTCCATCCTTTCTTTCTTCTCCCTCTCATCCCTCATCCCGTGACTATTTCTTCCCCATTTCCCATTTCCATCCCTTTCATTCCTATCCGGTCTCAATCGTCCAACCTCTCTTCTCCTCTCGTTACTCTGTTACTACTCATACTCTTTACCTCACTCCGCTTCTCTCCCTTCTATCCCTTCCCTTTCTCCCACCCTTTCACCAATCACCACCCCCCTTTTCTCTCTCCTTCCTCTCTCCCCTTTCTCTCGTGCTCTCACCTCCTTCTCATCTCCCGTCACCCCCCCTTGTCTCCTTCCTTTCTTCCATCTTATTCTCCCCTCTCGCTTCACTCACACCGTCGGTCCCACTCTCCCTACTCTCTCCCTCAGTCCTTCTTTCTTCCCCATCCTCCTCCCCTCACCCACCCCAACACACATAACCCCCTCCCCCCTTTTCCCACCGGCTCTCAACCTCTCCAACCCACCTCCGTCTCTTTCACTCTCCCTATCCTTCCTCAACCTCTCTCCATTTCCTTCCTCGTTTCTCTCCCCTCTCCTTCCGCGTCTCTCTCTCCTCTTCCCTCACTTCCATTCCTTTCTCCTCACCTTTCTCCCATTTCCATTTCCCTTCCCTTTTTTCCATCCCCTCAACCCATTCCTCCCTCCGCTCCCTCCCTTTGCTTCCTCACCCGCACCATCTTCATCCTCTCTCCCCTCCCTCTCTCCCCTCTTCCCTCGATCGCTTCTCTCTCCACTCTCCTCATCTTCCCGTTTCCTCCCTCTCTTCCGTCCTCGCTCCCGCCCTCTCTCCCTCTCCTGCCCCATCAGTCTTCCGTTTGTCCCCTCCTCCCCTCTCTACGATCACTCTTTCTTCCTCTAATCCTCTTTCTCGTTTTCCCCCCCCCCTCCGTCCTTCTCTTCCTCTCCGTCCCTCCGCCTCCCCCTACATGTCCCCTGTCACCCTCTTGCTTATATTTGTTTTCTTTCTTCCCACTTCCTTCCTCTCGTCCCCTTCTCTCTCGGACTCTCGCCCTTTCCTATCAACCTCCCTCACTCTTACGCCAGTCTCTTCTCCTTCTTATCCCTCCTTTCTTTCTCCTGCACTGTTAAAAATATTTCTTAAATTTTACCGATTTTATCCTTTTAAATTACGTTAAAAACCCCAATTATTTAATAATCTGCCATTTTATTACCTAAAATACCTAACAATAAAATTACAATTTGAAGCAAAAAAATGTAAATAAACAGTGGCTAGAAAATATACGAACCATTTTGAAAAAGGTAGTATTTATAACGCCGACCGTTATTATTATTCCGTAATATACGTTGTTTTGTACTTACTTGTTTTTAATGTAAGAATAGAACTATGAAAAATCGTTTTATTAATTACAACCTATAAAATGTGTTTAATAACCGTCGTAGAATAACTCATTAAAAATGCAAATCTTATTTTCCCTTAAAAATCGTTTTAAAAACTCTTGAGAACTCATTTCCTCCTTTTTTTTTATTAATATTTGATTTTTAATATTTAAACTATTTTAATCTATAAAGTGTTAGTACTTATTTAATTTTTAGCATCTGCTAACAGCAAAGTCATGTAGTGGGTAGTGGAATACGGTTTGGACTTGTAATCTTAGGCCCTGGTGTCGAATCTATGTAAGGTGCATGTACTTATTAGTTTATTCCATATGATGATTGGTGTCAAGTACTTGTTAGAACATTAGAATATGTACTACCATATAAAACAAAAGTGTAATAAACTTGTATGAAATTTTTTTCTTCACGTTTACCCTTTGTTTATTGCCTTTTATTTTCAAAATTGTTTGCCTGAAATATAACTTTTATATAACCACGTGTAAAGTCAATACAGACTTTGTATGATGCCATAGCTACAACGTGAAAATTTGGTCAGAGGATTGTAATAACGTTTTAATTCTTAATATTGTTTATAAACAAGTGAAAAACCAACAATACCGTTGAAGCTGAGATTTTACGCCGTTATTTTACGTTCCATGCAATGGTTTCGTATTTTTACGGCTCCAGTTATTTTACGTTCTGCACGTTGTGAGTCCCAGTTGCCAGTCAAATCCCTGTTTTTTACAGGTTTATTTTTGACAGTGTGCCTTCCCCTTTTCTCCATCCTAGCTCTCCCGACCTCTTCCACTCTCTCTCTCTCTCCTTGTGTCCCCACCCATTCATACCTCTTTCACCTCTTCCCTCTTTGCATCCCCTCCCTCTCTCTAACTCCCTGTCGGCCCTCTCCCCGTCTCTCTTCTTTCTCTGTTTCTTTCCCCTCTCCTTCCCCGTCTAAGTCTCTCTCCCCCTCCTTCCAATCTCTCTACTGTTCTCTCTCCCCGCTCTCCCTCGATCTTTCTCCCTCTATCCTCTCTTTCTCCCTTCCCTCCCACTCTCCCCTCCTCTCTCCTCCCCTTTCTCTCCTCTCCTCGCTTCCCTCGTCTTATATTTCTGGAGGACCACTTAGCAATCCGGTTGTGCTTGTGTGTTTGAGGCCCCCTTTAACTGGTAAATTGCGTAAGTAGGCACCTTTTTTCAAGAGCGGGAAGTCTCCTTAAGTTGCCGAATGGCAGATTTGCAAACTTTGTGAAACCTTGATGCCATCTTAAGGATATTTTTGGCGGACTATTTAATTTCCCCACTTTAATGCACTCTTCCCCAGTGAATGTGGCCTTTTTATTGTGTGTGTTTGCGATGTGTGTGCGCGTGTTGTTGTCCGATGTTATTTTTTTTTTATTGACGTTAAAGTTTTTTTCATTGTAAGAACTTTGTTCGTAGGTGCAGCACAAGGATCACCTCATATATTTGGTGGATTTCAGAAGCATTGCCGGCCAGGTCAGTGAGGTCAATTGAAAATAAGGCTAAAATTGTAAAATTTCCTATTGAAAAGTTGAAGTTCTTTTGGAACCAAACTTGTGTCATTAGGTCCTTGTGTACATGGGATGCTTGCATCATTTGTTTATGTCAAAGGCTGTACCAAGGGTCTCTATCCATGGTGGGGCAAGATTGACACCTAGGTTAAATGTAAAATTTGACCCTCCTTGAAATTTGAAGTTCAATTGGAACCAACTTGTGTCATGGTGCAACATGGGAGTCCCCATTTGTTGATGGGTCACAGGTCAATGCCACGGTCAATATCAAGTTTTTGGAATATCGGTTATATATGTAAATTGGACCTATATACATTGAAAAGTTGAATTCAAACTTGCGTCATAGGTGCACATGGGACCCCTCATTTGTTGCTGAGGTCAATGTTAAGTCTTTTATTGAGCGGCCCCAGTCATGCTTATTTGAAATATAGCGGCGCGAAAGCCTCGCACTCGCGAATTCTACTTTCTTTCTTTCTTTCATTCTCCCTATCACTGCTGTCTCCCTCTCCCTTCTCTTTCTGTCCCCTACGCTCTTCCTACAGCTCCTCCTCTCCCTTTTTCATCCTTTGATCCTGCAATTCCCCCCTATTCTCCCCCTTCCCCATTCTCTCCCCTTCTCTCCCTTCCACTCTCCCCTTCCTTTCCATCCTCTCCTTTCCTTTTCTCTACCTCCTCTCTTTTCATTCATTCACCCCTCGTCCATTAATTTATCTCTCCCTCCTCCTTCTCTCCCTTCCCGCCCCCTCTGTCTCCTCCCTCCTGTCTTCTGCTAATCCCATCTTCCTTCTTTCCTTTCCGCATCCTCCCTTCTATTACTGTCTAGCTCCCTTCCCATCCCACCCCACTCTCCTTACCCCTCTCTTCCTCTCCATCTTTTCTGTGCCTCTTCCCTCCTCCTCTTCACCTCTCTTCTCTTCTTTCTTTTTCTCCTCTCCTTCTCCCTCCTCATCACTCACCTCTTTCCCTCCTTCTCCGCTCTTGAAAAAACACATTTCTTTGTATTCGAAAAACCAAGTTGAACACTGACCTGACAGTTTCGTCCATCTTGGGCGATGGACTTCCTCAAAGTGACGCCGGACCCGTCCTCCTTTGTTTTGTTTGATGATGACGTCATAGGGTTGGTAGATGACGTCAAAGAGGGTCGTAGAAGTTGACTTGAATGTGCCCACCATCACGGTTCATAACCTTGGCTCCTTTCTTTCTTATCCATATGGATTCCCGGATCTCACGTACATCTTCATTAGAGTCCATTTGCAGCACTTTCACATTGTCCCAGTCAATCACGTGATTGTGATGAGCGGCATAATCCTGCAACAAGCAGATTTGTTAATTCTGCAACGATTGTTTTCTACTGTCGGTGAATTTTTTTTTTTTTGCAGTAAGTTTGTTGTCTCAATCGCGATGTTCGACTGATGCGGTGCTTTCCCTTTTCTGCCGTCTCCCCTATAATCTATATAGGTGTAGTCCACAATTTTTTCAGGGGATCGCGTATAAAGAGGTCCCTGTTTTGTCCAGGGTGTGATCTTATCCTTTGGGGGGACAAGCTCTTGCTAAGTGAAGTGTGTGATCCACAGCAGTGCTCATTAACGTTTTCTTGAAATCCTGCTCGCTATGTTTTCCGAGAGGCCCCTGGCATCGGTAATGTACATGTCCCGCTTTTCTGGGATTCCTTGTTTCTTTTCGCTGCAGTTTGATGTTTCGTTTGCATCTTGTCCTTGACTGTCGAACGACCAACCATGTATTTCTCCTCCACCCCTCCACACTCTTTCTTCCCTCTCTCCCATTCTCTAATCCCCCTCGCCTCTGTATTCCTCCCTTCCCCTCCTCCTCGTTGTCCTCTCTCTCTTCCCTTTTCTCCCTCTCCTCCCGCTCCCGTTTCTTCTCACACCTCCCATCTCCGCGTGACCCACTCTTCTCGCTCTCTCTCCCCGTCTCCAGCCTGTCTCCCTTTTCATACCGTCCTTTCCTCTCCTTTTCCTCTCCCCTCTTCAACTCATCCGCCCTCCCTCCCCTGCCTCCCTCCGTTTCCTGTTTTTCCTTCCCCTCCCTTCTTTCTCTATCTCTCCTCTCTTCTTTCTTCCCCTATTCCCTTTCCCTCTCTCACCCTTCTCCTCTCTCTCCTTTCGATGTCGCTGTCCCTCCCTGTCTACCTCTCTTCCCTCTCACACAACCCGCTCCTCTTCCTATGCTTTTTCTTTCTCGTTCTCCTCCCCCCCCACCCCCCCCCCCCCATGTGCCCTCGCGCTTCCACTCGTTCTCGGTCCGTTTCTTCCTCGCCCTCTCCTTTCCCGGCCCCGTCGCTCTCGCAGTTCTCTCGCCTCTCACTTTCCTCATTTTGTATCTCACTTCTGTCATCCTCGCTCCCCTTTTCCCCCCCTCCCTCCCTCCCTCCCCCCTCCTCCCCTCCCCTCCCTTTCTTCGAAACCTCTAACCGCTCTAACCCCCCAAGCTCTCTCTCCTCTCTCCCCCCTTCCAAACTAGTCAGATGTTGTCCTGATTACTAGTTAGCCAGACTCTAGTATTTTTACTAGCCGCCAATTAGTTTTTTTCTATTCGCCCAACTAGTTTTAACTAGTCTCCTAACTGTTTTTAACTAGTCGACTGATTCGTAGAGCTCCCGATGTAAATTTTACTAGTCTGGCAAACAGTCCGTTAGGTGACTAGCTGGATAGTTTAATGACTAGTTTGGGGCTTTCATTCATTGCTTACCCCATCTCCCTCCCTCGCCCGCCTCTCTCTCTTCATTTCTCCGCTCAATGCTTCCTCGGGCCTCTTTCCTTCCTTTCGTTTTTTACTCCTGTCTCCCGTCTCTCTCCTCCCTCTCCTTTTCCCCTACCCCTTTCCTCCCTCCTTCCCCACTCCCTCCTCTCATTTCCCTCTCTCCGCCCCCTCTCTCACCCGCCTCTCCCTTTTCTTTCGACCGTCCTTTTCTTTTCCCTCCTATCCCTCTCCTCCCTGGCTCCTCCTTTCTCTCCCTTCATCCATGCTTCTCTCCCTCTCCACCTGTTTTTCTCCCCTTTCTCCTCCCCCTGTTCCTCTCACTCTCTACTCTCTCTCTCCCCCAGGTTAGTGGCCTTTAATTTCCACCATTCTCGCCTCCTCCCCTCTTTCACTTCAGGGCCCTCCTTGTCCTCCTCGTCTATCTTCCCTCCCCCCCCCCCCCTCTCTCCCTTCCCTCTACATTCTTCCTCCCTCTGCTCTTCTTCCTCTTTCTCTTTCCCTTCTCTTTCCTTCTCAATCTCCGTCCCTCTTTCTCCACTCTCTCCGTTCCCGCTTCTCACTCCTTTCGCTCTCTGTCATCGCCCTCTCCCTCCCTCGTCATCCTTCCTCCGCCTCTTCTCTTCCTTCCATTCACCCAACCCTCCCCATCCTCCTCTCTTCTTCTCCTCTACTCATTTTTTTCCTCTCTCCGTCAAGTCCACTCTTCTTCTCTCTCTCCCTCGATGGGGTGGGCACGGTCATCTTTGGTTCCTCCCTCCCTCTGTCCCTCCTCCATCTCTCCCTTCTCTCTCCTTGTTCTCTTCCCTCTATTCGTCCTCTCTTCCCGTCTCCCGTCCCTCTCCCATCTCTCCCATTATTACTCAAGTCTCCCTCTATATTCTTTCTCCCCGCCCCTCCCCTCTCTTCCCCTCTCGTCTCCCATCCCTCCCCTCCACATATCCCTCTCCCTCTCCCCTCCCTCTCTCTCTCTCCTCCTCTCCTCTCATCTTTCTCTCTCTTTTCTTTATCCCTTGTTTGTGACACCTTCACCCACATCCGGCCTAATGCATAATGACCAGCAGACAAGTTTGTTTGAAGTTATCTTTATTGTGTTAGTGAGAAAACTTGTACCTTTTTCAAAGTGGACTAGGTCTTCTGACCTCCTTGGTGTCGGGGCCTCCGAACCCCCCCCCCACGGAAAAAACGAAAAACAAAGTAATACATTGTAATATTTTTTTTCTAAAAGATTTCAATCTTACCTATCCTGACACAAATTTTGTCATTTTCATAATTAGGTCATATTTTTTTTGTAGGTGGCCTTCCGTCTAGAAACTTTCCCATTAGTTTTGTACAGTGGATGAGGAGATAGGCAAAGCAAAGTGATCGCTATCGGCATAAGGGTTACCTACCTAAATTTACATTAGTATTTATTGTTTAATTACAATGATATAATAAATATCTTAAACATTGAAAAATAATCTTAAATTACTTCGTTTAAGTACTTAATATTTTTATGACTTTCCAGTTGGGGCAAGGGGGTTCCAAGGGACTTCGCAATTATCTATTTACGTGCGATGGATTTTTAATTTTTTTCATGAAACTAGGCGTCCCAGAAGTTACATAAATGATACAACGATTGAGTCGGAAAAGTACACGTTAGTCGTAAACTGGGTAAAATGTAGTTTGTAGGTTCCTATGACCCCCCTCCACTTGTCCACTAATGTGGAGAATGGGGTTGATCTTAAGGTATGGTCCGATTTAATTATCGGGCCTATATCATTCGTCTTGATAGAGTCCTTTATCACGGGGTGCAAACGCTTTTTAAAAAAGTTTAACATTTATTATAAAGTTTAAAACAAGTTAAACTGGTGACGGAACACCTTGTTCTTCACCCGTTAACAACTCTTTTTAAACAACTGTTTAAACTTATTAAAACAGCGTTTCTCTGTTGATATACAACCCCCAAACCCCCCCTTCGAAGTGTCGCGCCGATATTTCGCCAATCCGTTTTGATGCGAGACCTAAAAGCGGTATAGGTCCTACTGTGTAATTAAGATTGGCTACCACTAATGGGACCATTTTCGCCTCATTATTACACTTCCAAACCAATAAGCCCTAAGATTTCCCATCACCTACATCGCAGGTTGAGAAAAATAGTATTATCTTTAAGCTTTTCTTCTGATAACAACAATTTAATACCAAAATCAGGGGATTCGGACGAGACTATTACGAAGCGGACAATTGCCCTTTAAAAAGCTCTTAAAAATCTGTCTTTAACCCCACGGAAAGAAATATGATGTTGTACAATGCCTTTGCTGTACATTTCGTTGAATTGCTGTTTAGTCCAGTATAGGTACATTTTTTGCAAACGTAAGTTTATAACCCAAACCCGTCAAACGACGTAGGCTTGCACATGCAAATCCAATAGTTCAAATTTCTTTGAGACTGTGAAGTGGTCTATCTGTGTGTGATCAAGCATCGTGCAGTCTGCTTGATTCTCAATATGCGATGTTGAGGTCAGTTCAGCGCGGTTAAAAGGTAACGGTGTCCTGTCCCAATATATAAGGAACGCGCAACCATCTTCAGTGTCATTGCATGCATGGGAACACACAAGCTTCTATTAATCCAACCACTAACCTTACCCATTCATGTTCTTTGCTTTGGTAGCACGAATGCAAATGAACCTGAACATAAAAATCAAGAGCATTAGTAAATAGGTTAATAGTAACAGAAGCTTCGGATGTACATCTATGGCCTTACCCACTATATAAAGCTAATTATGACATGTCACACGATATCCCTATATCAGACAACTGAATAATTTTACTCAGGAACCTGAATGACCCTCATAGAAGTATTTTTAAGGCTGTACTTGATCAACGTTGAATCTCCTAACTAATGCGTCATGTGTAAAGTCTATATGTCATAAGAGGCGCAATTGTACGAATTTCATAATAAAATCACATTTTGTATTGTATTAGCCCATTGTACGTATATTCCCGTTCACAGACGGGGATTCTATTTTTACTCTTGTCCATTCAGACTCACTCTGCTGTGACAAGATGTTTCATCGACAGGCGTAAAGCCAGTGAATATACTTCCAGTCGCACGACGTTTCTGCTCTTGAGCATGCTGTACACTGGTATTGTTCACACATCCTGTATTGCGACTCCTTACGTTCTCTGGCGACTTGGAAGTATATGCATGGGCTTAAGGATAGGCTTTCTTTCGCGTCTTTCTACTTTTATGGTTTTTAGCAACCTCAGCCAACACGGTGGTAATAGTACCTCTGAATTCGCTATTATTACATAACATGGTTTGGTGCTGGGCACCAATGTATAGCCCCTCGCCATGGCATAATTATTGTAAAACACCGAAATAGCCAGAATTGAGAGATAATCATTTTCCAAAACAAAAAAAGCTAGTGTATGTGACTTTTTATGAAACCTGATGGTATAAATAAGGTGGGTATCGTACTTAGCTCCAAGTTCACTATACTCTTGTTCAATTTTACTGTAGTACTAAATAGTCTACTCTGCGACCATCGTTTACTCCTATCGTACTGATGCCACTTCAAGAATTGTCAATATTTCTGAATATGCATTATGAAAACAGGCCTGCTGCTGGCACTTTCGCCCCTGACTGACTTTTTAACCACCTTAACCCCCTTAATCACGTGGAAATACAACCTTTACAGATCCATACAAAATTTGTCTAAAAACAAACTGAAAATACAAATCTATCTCACACTGTATCACCATTTTACTTAAAATATCAAAAAATAAAAAATTTTTTGTTTTTCCAAGAATATTTTGCTATGTTCATCACAATCATTACGTAATTTTAGCACTGTTTCAGCATTTTCATTGTCATTCAAAATTGTTATGACCAAGGCGCTTCAGGCTTCAGTACAAACCAAATCTCCCATGTCTGTCAGTTATTTCCACATCTCTAGTCCCCGCGCTCCCGCGCGGGGCAATTAACGCTCGATCGATTAAGACATATGTTCAGATTTCGTCAAGTCTCAGTTGGACTTACATTCATAAAAATATATGTAATACATCACGAATGCCCGAAAAAATAATACAATTTGATGTAATTAAATAAAATAGAGGCATTTTAATTTTGCTTTTTGACATGCGACGAAACGGCGGGAGTTTTTAACCACTTCTTCATTGATCAAAAGCGCCCATTTTGCTCTCCTCTTGATGTCAAGTGATGACCAAACCTTGTTGACTCGAATTGTTATTTCTGCACGTAATTTGGATGATTAATGAAGATAATAAATAGAAAAATTTTTAATTTTTTAGGTTTTTTCTTTTTTTAATTTTTTAAGTTAATATTATTCATGGCACACTGCGATATGATGGTCACAACGACGTAATTATGGATGGTCATCACATTGACGTCACCATTTGCCTGCGAATGGATTTTTCGGAATCGTTTTCGAGTTACTATTGGGGAGAAAAATTAAAAAAAAAAAAAAAAAAAAAATGTGGACAATTTTCAACAACTTATTTTGTTTAACTTGTATCTACTTTACCTTAAGCTTTCATCCATACCAAATTTTTGCCAATATTCAGAATGTATGACATATTTTCCTTTTACAGGTATACGAGAGATCTCCACATAGCCATCTCTTCATTGAGACATGACTGGTGTACCCATATCTATAATTAATTCCTTCTAAAAGAGATAAACTTTGCGCCCCATCAACTTATTCCCTTGTTTATTTGAAATTGGACATTTTTAATTCACTTCGTTTTCAATTCCAAGTATTTCTGGAGCCATACCCGATTCATACAGCCATTTTGGTGGACAAGATGAGCTTCCGTACTACACTACATTCATTGTCAATGAGCCCTGTGCAATCGCTAAACCTGGATCGATTTACCGCTTATGTATTGTAGTCTGGAATGTGGCATCTTGTCCACCACCATGTCTGGTGGCTGACGTCATATTGAAGGCCTAACCCGTAGGATTCTGAGTGCTTAATTTGTCTAAATGCATTGTCTATGAAACCAATGAATACCCGGAAAATCTTCTCGGCGTGTCTGTCATGTATCAACATTCTAAAAAATGCAATAATGATGCCCTTGCCTACATACCTAATTACTGTTCCCTTTAGAGTCCTTGGGTGGGGAGCAAATTCGTTCTGTATCTTTAAAAATGATGCCCTTGCATACTACCCTTAATTACTGGTTCCTTTAGAGTCTGTGGGTGGGGAGCAAATTCGTTCTGTATCTTTAAAACTGCTGAACGATTTAGTAGGTATCACCATAGCATGATAGTTTTATACATATTTTTATCAAATTAAAGCGGTCCATATTTTACTCTTTGGTGCAGAGCACAACATTGCATCAACTAAGATTCTTTAATATCTGTTGGTCTTCCTAATGAAACACATTCAGCCAATGTAAATTCTATTTTAAAATTGACAGCTCTGGTTAACTTTTAATCATAACCTAACTAATAGCAGGTATTTAGATTATACGCCTGTCAAACCCTCCACCCCCTTCCCTTTTCATAGGTCTTTTCACGCGATGAATGGAATTTAGTTTGCCCTCCAGATCATCAACTAGCGAAGATACAATACATGCCCTGGGTTCACCGTGAACTTTCAGCTATTTCTGCAGGAGATTCCTTTGTATTCTCTCCATGCTTGAGTTGTTTTTGGGGGTATGTCTGCTCATATTGTTGTGATTGATATTGTTTTTCCTGGTCACTGTCCATTTCACCATTCTTGATCGTGCATTACAAAGAATGAATTCGCCAATGTCAGCTCTTAACAGATGACGTGAGTCAGAAAGCCATTCATAGATTGAACATTTGTCCTAGTTGAGACTTGCAAGCTCTTTCACTTACGTTTGGTACGCATGCTTGTGGAGCATCACTGTCATCCCGTCATTGTGTTTGATGGTTCGGAATGTCAATGTAAAGCCGGGCACAGACTTTTGATATTTCCAAACTTAAATAACGTTACTATATTTTTAGTTGAATATCTGCCAGGCGGGGGGGCCGGTTGAAGGTGGTTGGAGGTGACTTGACGGGAGTTAGGGTCTTTTCAGGGAAGGAATTATATTGAAATGACTTTTGTTTTGCCCTTCGATCATACCAAGCATGGGAAGTACTACCTGCTCCTGGTTCACCTGAACATTTCAGCTATTTCTGCGTACTCTTGTATTTCTCTGCCAAGCTTGGGTTTTCTGGGGAAGTTCTGGCAAAAGTACGCTTTGACCGTCCCTTGAATTCGCCATTTCCTTACCATTAAAATAGTTACAACATGAGTTTGAGTACATATTACGACAAAACCAAGAGGAATACACTAGGCAAGAGACAGCGCTGCTTGCTTCTAGCGTTTCCAAAACACAACCCAAACCACCATGATACGTGCTACGTGGATAGCCTTCTTCAGGTTTTGGAATGCACATCGTTGTAGCGATAGAATGGGCGTCATGAAAAAAATAATTTGAGCTTGACCATATTTGGAAGTACTGCGTCCACCCCGAACCTACAGATCAAATCCGAGATTCCATTTGGATTAGCGATTTGGGATACCCTTGTCTACATTATGCCAAAAGTCTGAGCATAGTATTTTTATCTCCTGAAACACTTGGAATGAACAGTATTAATTAATAAGTGTCATCAAGAAAAAGACAGCAAATCTGGCGCTTTTTGATTGTTTTTGTTTGCCCTCCAATCATCCATCGTTCGAAGAATCGATCTGCACTGGTTCATCACTGAAAATTCAGCGTTTCCTCAGGTGACTCCTTTGTATTCTCTGTATGTTTGGGTTGTTCTGGAGGGCGGTCAGCCAATTACATTACCTATTGACTTCCCTTTACAAAAACCGCCCTTTACTTCATTAAAGGTCATGTGGCCCGATCGCCACTAGCGTCGTCCCCAGGGACCCCCCGATTTTACCGGATTGGTCAAAATTTTGGTATCATAAGAAATACCTACTATTTTTCTCATTTACCCTGGGAAATCTTAGCTAACGGATTTGGGTTTGGATGTTTGAGCGACATGTGCCCCTTTTTTGGTCTAAACCCAATATTAATTTTACACAGTACTCTATGGGATTGAGAACATCATTTTTTACCTCTCCCATTAAACAACGGTTGAATATCGGCTCGAAACTTTACGAATGGGGTTTTGGTGAGGCCTTCTATCAAGCTGTAACACTTATAGACTTAAGTGACAGGTGGATTTTTAGGATACGAATTTCTTCCTCATATTTCACTGGATTACCGCGAACTTTTCCAGAGGTTTATTGGACAACAGGTGCCCAGAAACCGCAACCTGTGTGAACGTTTGCCTGCTACGTATCGTTCCCCATAAAAACCATGCTTGACTTTCCTGTCGTGCACGACAGAAACTTCTATATCATCGTCTTATTAATAAAGACGGCGTATTCGGCTTCGTCACTTTAGGTTTTCAAATCATTGGTAAGCATTCCAACTATGTAAAAAAACGGGGTGCGAGAAAAATTGGGGCGCTCTTTTGGAAATCTCCTCATGTCTCTCAATCGGGGTCGGAAATCGCGCGGGCCATCCCCCGTTAAATTTTAAAGCTCCTCGATCCATTACAAACATATGTTTTTCCTGAATTTTTTGGTATTGTTATCACGATCAATCACACCTACTCTATTGAAGCCTGTATATTCCGTCCCGACGCATGGTCATCTGACGCAATTCAGCGCATGTGTAGTAATTTTCTATATATGCAATAACCATAAGCCCTCGCTAACGTATAGGGCAGTCTATCAATCCACGGCTGACTGACCTAACTTTAAATGAAACCGAGTTTGCAGTATACACACACACGATGCATAATCTTGTTTGTACATTGTACGTGTCATGCTCCATGCTTGACCACGCCGCAACTGACCTTCTCAGTCAACACGGTTCTTCCGCTCATAATATTATGAACGCATCAAAACTCCATTGCATTTCCAATTTCAAACTGGTTCCCGGCCGGAAAATATACCAGGCATTTTTACAATGTTTCAGCATGTAAACCTTCAATGTCACCCTGCATGATGAGACAGTGTTGTTCAGATTGACCAGTGACACAGACACAACGGTACATCTCCCTGAGTCACATATATCCCGCCTAATATACTTATTTTATTTACATTTCAAAACAACCTGCAATTTCTGGGATTGACTCATGGCGCAAATTTACTACACCAAAACAACGCCAAATTCACCAACGGAACGTCTGATCGTTTGAATTCTGTTTCAGCGTTCCATAGCCGAGCCATCCCGGTTTTCTCATTATCAATTTGCGCATTATTTTTTTGACGCACCTGAGGTCTGAATTCTCATCGAAACGTCATGAACCAGATGCATAATTTCCGATCTCCCAAGCTGTAATCACATATGAGCGTCACCATTGGAGTATATTTTAATGAGCGCGCTCTCTTCATTTGTAATTGGTTAAAGTTTTTCGTGCACGAGTTATAGATCTTTACAGCTAAGCTAGTGTAGGCATTGTAGTTTTTAAAAAGCAAGCCCACCCATGCAACAGCTCAAAATTGAGCACAAGATGAGAGAGTTTAGTAATCACAAATGGTGGCACCTATACGTACCTTTAAGGAATAGAGTTTCCCATGTCACTGTCCAGTGGAAGGCAGCATCAATGTCCGTTGGTACTGCCTTGGAATTAATGTTTTACAACAAACGAAAGTTCCGCTTGTGTACTCATAATAGTGACGTCCCTGTATTGATAAAATATTAATGCTAAAATTACAGATTCTCATCTTTGCTTAAAGGTCACGAGATATTTCAAGGAACGTAGCCGTAAAAATGTGAAATTCCCCATCTGAAAGGTTACACTAGATTTCTTTGGTACAAAATTGTGAAATTTCTATTTCCTATTTGATCCATAGAAATTAGAACTTAGAGAATTTCCAGCTGTGTATTTTATTGATTAAAACAACATATTAAATCCTTTGTTTTCATTCACTTTTAGACTTGCTGTCGTTAAAGGTAAGAAATCTATTGAGTGGTCTAATCTAAATTGAACCCCTACTATGACAGAAATATATGATGCCTTGAAATATCTCGTTTGCACCTTAATATAAGTGAAATTTTTTTTCACAAATATGAATTAGTCATTTTCCTTTAGGATGTATGAAAAACCCTCAATCAAGTTTATTTTTTTATTATTATTAACGGAAATTTGTAGTCAAATTATCTGCAAAAGTGGTTGAGCTGAGAACAAGCAATTTTTAAATACGACGACCGACTGTGATATTCATCAATAAGGAAACATAGGAGTTTTAAGATAACATTACTCCATTTAATTCCGTTTTTAACGCGGACGCTTATGTGTTTATTTTGGGGAAATACTTAACCGTTTGTTTTCTTTTTAAAGTTTAATGACAATGTTAATTTTTGCAGAGCTTAAGAAATAGTGACTTTCACATCTGCCTTGAATTGGGGCAAGAACTGAAATACTTGGAGTTTTTGGCAAGTGAGGGTAAAGATTGAAACATGCCCTAGCCAGGGGTCTAAATATTGCAGAAGTCTGGCGTGTCTTTGTCCCGGGTTCACCTTTACATGTCACCCTGTGGTATTGCCATACACTGCCCACTCTACTCAGATCGACAGTATCCATTTACCTTAAAAAGTAGAATTTGCCTCCGTGGAAAATTCCTGCGTCTATATCACTTGGAAGTTTTGGACGTGTCATCAATTCGCTTGGGATATCCTGTAAAATTCCTCCGATCTCATTCACCAATCTCTGCACACGACTTCCCTGAAAAGTAGGGCTAATGAAATTAACACGATGTACCTATAACTAAATAAATAATAAATAAAAATAAATAAATAATAAAAACTAAATAATACATAAATATATACTTCTTTATTTCACAATTTTCTTCTTAAATTGAGTAATTGAGCTCTTAATATTATACGTTCCTATACATGGAATGTTCAATAATGTCAACGACTGAATGTGAAATCGCAGCTAACAGTAGCTTAAGGTATAATATTTAATAATAACCTGTGCAGAAACCAGTTACTTCGCCAATATGCGTAATCAAAGTCCTGCAAGCATCCTTCTCTCTTTGATCCCATGGAGTATAATGCTGTGCACAATTTTGAGCATTGCCGTTCACAGGTATAGTTTACTTAAAGGTGCAATGAGATATTTCAAATCATCCATATTTTCTGTGATATGTAGAGATTTCATATAGATTAGACAACTAATAGTTTCCTTACCCTTTATTTTGCTACTGAAATAACTTAAAATGAAAACAAAAGGTGATTTGTATAAGCTTAAATTTCAATAGAAAACATAGGCTGAATTTCATATTTGCTCCTATAGGAAATTAGAAATTTCACATTTTTTGTACCAAAGAAACACTCATATCTTAATCCTTTCAGATGGGGATATTTTGATAGAGAGCATTACACTGGTGCAAACATCAGAATTTTAACATTTTTAGGGACACCTGATTTGAAATCTCTCGTTGCACACCTTTAATTGGAACGCCGACGCATGTAACACATGTAACTTATGTAAATTGCACTCTGTAAATCCGAGCGCTTTGATTTGAAATTTCGTGACGTCATATCCATTTTAAGGGTTCGAACTTTGGTGAGCAGCATTTATATGAGCACTCGTTGGTACGCGTAAATATATACTTAAGTGCCTAAGGTGTTTTCACTCACTTTGGTGCCTAAGGGGTTCCACGGAACCACCTAAACTCATACCACCTTTGGGGGGTCATAAGAGAAGGTCAAAGATGCATTTTAAATGAGTTCCGGTTTATCGTCTGGAAAATAGGGGCAAATCATTGTTTTCGAAATGCGTCAAAATCACTTAAAATGTAACCAAATGTTTCCACGACCCTACTTCCACAGCATACTATTTGTGAATCATTTTAACGAGGCAATATGACTACGACATACATTTGCCAAAGGTTTGTACAGCAATGGCGGACACAATCATGTTTTTTTTTACTTGTATGAGCTATGATACGGAGGGGGCAGTTGTATTCGAAGGTGGATATGATGCGTGAACATGGACTTCCGAAATGCGCCCAAACAAGTATTTACACTGACTAAAACATACCCTATAACAAGCATTTTGTATGTTTTTGCTACTAAAAACAGTCTTTGTAAGTAGTAAACATGTAATCAATTGCAATATGTTGCTAATATAACCTTATTACCTGGCTTTGCTCATGTTGCTTTATTCCAAATTACAATATTTTTGATGATTTTGATCTCGCGAACATCACAATTTCAGGGTTATGAAAAAAACATACCCTTTTTGCCATATTTTGCTGGTTTGCACCCTAATCAATGTAGCACGTACATCGCCTGTTGGAAAAACGAGGACCCTTGTTACGCCGTTTTCTTTTCACGCATCATATACACATTTGAATACGAGTACCCACCCCCCCCCCGGGGCTTTGCTGTAGTTCGTGACTTGATTTATATACGAATTTTCACAGTTTTTAACGTTTGCGCTTGTCTTACTTGGTGGGGGTGACATAACTATTAGTGCATTTGTAATCAAAATATAGTATCTTTTTACATGACCAGTTACTGTAATGGCAACCAGAAAAATTTCATTCGATTTTGTAGTTTTTCGTCGAGGACTTGCACTCGTAAATCCGAGCGCTTGAATTTGAAATGAGTCATATCAAGTGGTTCAATTGCAGTATAAAAATACGAACTGTATTTACACAATTACCAGCACATCTGGGAAGAAATCTCACAAATTTGAAAAAATGGGCGGGGCTTTCAAAAATGTGTTATTATTGCTTTAAGGGTTTATGTTCAAAAACATTAAAAATTGTTTTTATACATTTTATATTTTTTTAATATTTTTAATTATTATCAGGATAAAAAACACCAGCAACAACAAAACAATAATAATTCCTAAAAAAGCGACCAATTCCATGAAATGCTCAGGGTGCCCGCCTGTGGAAACCACAAACAAAAACCAAACAAAAACAACCAAAAAAAAAACAACCAAAAACATTCTTTCAGAAATTCGATGGACTAGCCTTTTATTAAAATAATTAACAATTTTTTAACAATTTAAATTTATTAACAAATCTTCAGATTACAACTTGAGACACACCCATACATGAACATACAATATATAGTCAGTAGTATATAAAAAACACTCTAAATTATAGTTATTCCACCCAGTGTTTTTCTTAAAGAATAACAATTTTATTTTATCTGCATGGGACAAAAATAACTCGGGAAGAATCTTCCAGAAAGTCAACCGTATTAATAAACATACGATAGATGTACACCTATACCAAAATTGGACACTAGTAATTGCCTCTTATACGTAATCAGTTATTGGTTGATGCAACATATAAAATGATGGGTGACCCGATCGATTACTGCCACCCCCACCCCTCCCGCCGTTTTTTTTTTCCCATCAAAATTAATATCTTTTCGGATTCCAACAGGGCGTTTCCAGAAACTACACGACATTGCTATGGACTTGTGGCCAATTGAGTGCATTATGTTACTACTCATGGTAAAGTTTATTGTACTAAAGACTTATCCAGGAAAGAATCAAAAGAATTGTTGGGGGTGGCACACGATCTGCTCGATTTGGGGGGCATTGGGGTTTCAAAACAGTAATTTGGGACCTACTACGTGCATTTATATGCAGTCTCGGTCCATTGACATTACAAAACTCATCTCGTAACCCTCTGTAAAATTCTTAGTTAATATCATGAGTAATTTAAGAAAAACAATATTAATGTCAAAATCGTTCGAGGTTTTAGGGATTTAACCTCGCTGCAAAATAGTGTAATTTCCAATAACGGTCATTTAGATTTAAATATTCGCAAACCGTTCGATATGCGTAAGTGCGCCCTCCTACCCTAAGTCTTGAAAACAGACTGACTCGTATCCCGGAAGTTTTATGACGTTTTGAATTCGCTGTTGCTGTTAGGTTGGCATGTTCCTACCCCCCTGAATTGTTTGACCACCGAGTGAATGGGCAGGGTGCAATGAAGACGTCTATTTTTACTCTTGTCCATCAGAATCACTCTCCGTGTGACAGATTTTCAATAGACAGGCGTACCCCTTCCTTTTCAAGGGTCTTTTCACGCGATGAATGGAATTTAGTTTGCCCCTCCAGATATCCAAACTAGCGACAGAATACAATACATGCACCTGTTCACCTGACACATTAAGCTATTTCTGCAGGTGACTCCTTTGTATTCTCTCCATGCTTGGTGGTTGCTGGAACATCTGTGTACTCACCTTTTTTTGTCGTCCTGTTTGCTGGTTCGAGTGTAGGATGACGGTCTGCTCTTATTGTGTGAATGGATGTTTTTCCTGGATCACGTCATTCACCATTGTTGTCGTGCCTTACAAAGAATGAATTCGCCAATGTCAGCTCTTAACAGATGACGTGAGTCAGAATGGTGTTCAGAGATTAAAACTTTGGCCTAGTTGAGACCTTGCACGTCTTGACACATTACGTTTGTACGAATGCTTTGTGACGATCCTGTCATCCCGTCATTTTGTTTTGATGGTTCGGATATGTCAAATGGAAAGCCGCCACAAGAACTGTGATATTTACAAAATTAATAAACGTAATGAAATTTTTAGTGAATATCGGCCACAGGCGGGCCGGTTTGAAGGTGGGTGGTGGTGACTTCTTGACCGGGAGTATAGGGTCTTTTCAGGGAAGGCAATTATGGTATTGAAATGACTTTGGTTTGCCCTTCAGATCATCCAGCATGCGAAAAGTACAACATCTCATGGTTCACATGAACATTTCAGCTATTGGCCAGGTGACCTTGTATTTCTGCAAGCTTGGTTTTTTTGTACTGGCGAGGGCAGTTCTGGCAAAAGTTAACCTATTGACCTCCCTTGAAATCGCTATTAATTACCATTAAATAGTTACAAAATAGAGTTTGAGTAAAATGACAGACAAAACAATGAGGAATACACTAGGCAGACAACAGCGCTGCTGCTTTTCTCCCGGTTTCCAAAACCACCACCCAAACCACCAATGAGAAGTGTGAACGTGGATTACCTCTTCAGGTTGGAATGCACATCGTTCTTGTTGTAGCGATTGAAATGGCGTCCAGTGAAAAAATAAGTTGAGCTATGACCAAATTGAAGTACTGCGTCCACCACATCAAATCCGAGATTCCACATTGGGATAGCGATTCGGGATATCCTGTCTAATGCATGCCAAAAAGTGCTTGAAGCGACGATAGTATTTATCTCCTGAAACACACGTGGAATAAAAAGTATAAAGTATTAAATTAATAAGGCACAAGAAAAAAGACAAGCAAATCTGGGCGAATTATTAAATTGATTGAAATTTTGTTTGTCCTCCAGATCATCCAAGGCGTCGAAGAAGAATACAATACATGACCTGGTTCACCTGAAAAAATTCAGCGATTCTGCAGGTGAACTCCCTTTTGTATTATCTGTATGTTTGGGTTGTTCTGGAGGGCAGGTTTGGCCAAAGTAACCATTAACCTACTTGACTTCCCGTTTTTTAAACCGCCATTACTCATTAAAGTCCATGGCCGAGCGCCAATAGCCTCGTCACAGGGACCCCACATTTTACGGAAGTGGTCAAAATTTGTGGGATCAGAAGAAAAAGCTAATTTTTCTCCTTACCTGTGTGAAACGTAGGGCTAAAAGATGTTTGGGTGGAGTATGAACGAAAATGTGCCCTTTTTGGTCGACCAATATTAATTTTACACAGTAGGGCCTACTTCTATTGGGGATTTTGGAAAATCAGTGTTTTACCCTCGCACATTCAAAACGGGTTGGTTTGAAATATCGGCTCGAAACTTTACGGATAGGGGGTGTGGTGAGGCCCGTTCTATCAAAGATGTTAAAACTTATAGACTTAAAGTGACAGGAGCGATTTTTAGGATACGAATTCCTCATATTTCACTGGATTACCGAGAACGTTTCCAGGTTTATTGGACACACAGGTGCAAAAGAACAAGAAAACCGCAAACCTTGTTTTGAACTTGCCTGCTATCGTAATTATTCCCGATAGAAAACCATGCTTTGACTTTCTGTCGTGCACGACAGAAACTTCTAAATCATCGTCTTATTATATAAAGACGGCGTATTCGGCTTATTCACTTTAGGTGTGATCAAATACATTGGTAAGCATTCCAAATATGTAAAAAACCGGGGTTCGAGAAAAATTGGGGGCGCTTCTTTTTGGAAATCTCCTCATGTCTCTCTAAATCGGGCCATCCCCCTTTAATATTTTAAAAGCTCCTCGAATCCTATTACAAACAATATGTTTTCCTGAATTTTTTTGTATTGTTATCACGATCACAAACAAACCTACTATATTGAAGCCTGTATAAAAGATTCTAGTCACCGACGCTGGTCACTGACGGCAATTCGCGCATGTGTAGTACATTCCTATATATGCAAATAACCATAAGACCCTCGGCTATCTATAGGGAGCACTCGATCAAGCCACGGCTGACTGACCTAAATTTAAATGAACCGAGTTGCTGTATACACACAACCGAATGCAGTAAATCTTTGTGTGTACATTGTACGTGTCATGCAAACCATGCTTGACCGCGCCGCAACTGACCCTTCTCAATCAAAACACGGTTCCGCGCATATAATTATGACAGCAATCAATACTCCCATTGAATTTCCAATTTCAAACTTGGTTCCACTGCCGGAAAAATAGCCAGGCATATTTAAATGTCAGCATAGTAAACATTCATGTCACCCTGCATAGATGAGACAGTGTGTTCAGAATTGACCAAGTGACACCGACAGAAACAGTACATCTCACTAGTCACATTATATCCCGCATAATATACGATTATTTAGGAGTACTATTTCAACCTGCAATTTCTGGGATTGACTCATGGCGCAACTTTACTAACACAAAAAACAACACCAACATTCACCAACGGAAAGTCTGATTTGAATTCTGTTTTCAGCTTCCAATAGCCGAGACCATCCCGGATTTTCTCATTATCATTGCGCTTATAATTTTGACCACCTGAGGTCTAAGAATTCTCTCGAACGTCATGAACATAGATTGCAGAATTTCCGAAATCTCCCCAAGCTGTATTACAAATATGACGTCACCATTCAGTAATGAGTTTAATGAGCGCGCGCTCTTCATTTGTAATTGTTAAGAAGTTTGTTCGTGCACGAGTTATAGATCATTTACAGCTAAGCTAGTGTTATGCATTTGTAGTTTTAAAAAGAAATACAACCATGCAAAAGCTCAAAATTGAGCACAGATGAGAGCGGGTATTATAACAAATGGTGGCACCTGATACGTACCTTAATGAAATAGATTTTCCCATTTCCACTCCAGTGGAAGGCAGCATCAATGTCCGTTGGTACTCCTTTGGAAATTACATGTTTAGCAACAAAAGAAAGTTCGCTTGTGTACTCATAATAGTGACGTCCCTGTATTGATAAAATATTAAATGATTTAAAGATTACAGATTCGTCAATCTTTGCTTAAAGGTGCAACGAGATATTTCAAGTAACAGGTATCCGTAAAAATGTGAAAATATCCCCATCTGAAAGGATTAACCTAAGATTTCTTTGGTACAAAAATTGTGAAATTTCTAATTTCCTATTTGATCCCATAGGAAATTAGAAATTTCCAGCCTGTGTATTATATTGAATTACAAACATATTAAAATCCCATTTTGTTTTCACTTTTAAGACATTTCTGTAGTTAAAGGTAAGAAATCTATTGAGTGTCTAATCTATATGGAACCACTACATATGACAGAAAATATATGATGCCTTGAAATATCTCGTTTGCACCTTTAGATATAAGTTAAATTATTTTTCAAAAATATGAAATGAGTCATTTTGTTTAGGATGTATGAAAAAAAAACCCTCAATCAAGTTTATTTTTTTATTATTATAACGGAAATTGTAGTCAAATTATCTGCAAAAGTGGTGAAGCTGAGAACAAGACAATTTTAAATACGGACGACCGACATGTGATATTCATAAAATAAGGAAAAATAGGAGTTTTAAGATAACATTAACTACATTTAATGTCCGTTTTCATGCGGAACGCTATGTTGTTTATTTTGGGGAAAATGACTTAACCGATTTGTTTCTTTAAAAGTTGTAATGACGAAATGTTATATTATTGCAGAGCTTAAGAAATAGTGACTTTCACATCTGCCTTGAATTTTGGGCAAAGAACTGAAATACTTGGAGTTTTTGGCAAAGTGAGGGTAAAGAATTGAAACATGCCCGAGCAGGGGTCTAAATAATTGCAGAAGACTGGCGTGTCCTTTGTCCCGGGTTCACACTTTTACAAATGCACCCTGTGGTATATCCCATACAACATGCCAACTCTACTCAGAGCGACAGTATCCATTTACCTTAAAAAAGTAGAATTTGCCTTCGTGGAAAATTCCTGCGTCTATATCACTTGGAAGTTTTGGGAACGTGTCATCAATTCGCTTGGGATATCCAGGTAAAATTCCGATCTCAATATCACCAATCTGCCACACATAATTCCCTGAAAAATTAGGGCAATGAATTTAAAACACGATGTAAATAAAATAAATAAATAAATAAATAAATAAATAAATAAATAAATAAATAAATAAATAAATAAATAAATAAATAAATAATACTTCTTTATTTCACATTTTCTTAATTGAGTAATTTGAGCTCTTTAATATTATACGTTCCTATACATGGAATGTTCAATAATGTAAACGGACTGAATGTGAAATCACAGGCTACAGTAAGCTTAAGAGTTAATATTTAAAAAAAAATATTGAAACCAACCTTTGAAGGCGAAAATCCTCCCGTCATCGGTACCCACCATTGCATCGTAACCTCCCATTGGACAGTTAGGAACACCTGGGTTTGGTTTCATGGGGTCTTCACCACATCTTCCTCGACGCCCTATTTCAACAGAATTAATATAATATATTCATTATATTCCATATTCCGATTATTTGCTGATTATGTTATGCAAATGGTAGAATTTATAGAGGCTTTCATGTTAGGACACGTGCAGTCAGTTCTCTATACCCCATTGGAAGGGAAAATCGTGTAGGCTGAAGCCCATGATATACTACCAGTTGCAGCGAGCGATTGGCGTGCGCATTACCAGATTTTGATCGAAGATCAGGTGTTACACATGCTCAGGAGCAGAAATCGCTCGCTGCGACTGGAAGTATATCGTGGACTTATCGCTGTATGTATAATGCATGAAACAAAACGAGACTCCGTTCAAAATTAGATTCTTTTCGTCAAAATAAATCTTTATTAACAAAGGGAAGTTCATGGATTTCATCGATCGAGTAAGTTTTATCCGACCATAAACTTTCTTATGGTATTATTTTTTTAATCAGTCTTTGGATGTCTGAGAATTTTTTTTTACGTTTGTAGTGTTATAAAATGCGGTCTAAAATCATAAGCTTCCCATGTAAAATAGCTACAAAATAATCAAATGTGTGATACCATTCTTCAGGAATTATTGTTGTTATAGCTTTGCTTTCATCCAAACGGCATTACGATATTTTATTGGGCTGGGATGTTTGAATATTCAAAGTGAACCTAGTTTTAAGAATTACCAGTAAATACAATTTTATTAAATCATATTTATAATATTTTACTGTTATTCTGCTACTGTTTACAGTAAAGTATAATTGTTATCTTATCCAGTGTATATTTAGTAAAAGTATTTTGTAATAAAAGTTATTTTACGTTCATAATGGAGCATATTCTGTGAAATTACGTATTTCCCGTCAGTTTTGTAAGTTAACAGTGATTTCTTACAGTGTAAGCTATCATTTAAACGTCGACCAAACCAAACATTTCGATTAAATTT
>JAMKCH010045544.1:0-24706 GCA_023653785.1 Ophioderma brevispina | reverse complement strand
AATTGCACACTAAAATGGTGAATAAAAGCAATTAAACTGCGCCATTGGCATTGATATTTATAAACCATAGCGAAACAAAATCAAAAATAGCACCGTGTATGGCCTAGACATTGAATGCGCCCGCATGTAAAACTTTCCAGAACACGAGAGTTATAAGGAAAAGCAAAGACTTAAGCAGGTTTGGAATAAAATAACTGAAGCCTATTGACCAATTATCCACATCAATAATGTAATATGAAAGGGGCGTTGAACCGAGAAAATAAGCTGGAATGCAAAATTGAGATTTGAATGAGAGTTAACTGGCCTATTACATCAATTGATAGACCGATCTGGTCCATTGGTTCGAAATAATTAAATGTACCTTGCATGACACCAACACGGTGACCCTCTGCAAGACCGAACGTAAGAAGACCGAAGTATAATCACTAGGGATTATCCTTTTAAGTGGATTTAAGAGACTAGCTAATTGCCTATTGAATTCGGCGGGTGTAAATACATCTGACGGTGCCGCTATAGCACTGACGTTGCCGCCGTGTGAGTGTTACGGTCCATAGGTGCTTAATTGTGATTGGATAATGTTCGTAATTGCGCAGGTAAAGGCGATGCGCTGATTGGCTTTAGTTCATGTTTTCGACGAGCATGTTTACATGAAAGAAAGAAGTGAAGAGCAGACTCTACCTGAGATGTCGGCATCGGAGACGGGGGTGCAGTTACAGTCCGTAGTGGGGAAGTGAGTTCACGGTGCAGCTAAACGGCAGGAAAATCACCGGCTTTCTGTCCCGAAAGTGTATGAAAATGTACGGAATAAATACGTATGAAGGCGCTGATGGAGAAGCTGAAGGATAATGTCCCAACTACCGGAAACCACTCTCCCTATACCCAAAAGAAAACCCCTACCTCCTTTCCAAAAACAATCCTCTTCCCCCCAAAAAAGAAAACTCATATCCTCCAAAAAAGAAAGAAATAACACCCCTACCAACCCATAAAAAGAAGAAATAATACATTCCCATTTCCGAAAAGAAAGGATACCACTCCCCCCCCAAAAAAGAGAAAAAAAAACCTCCCCTCAAAGAAAACTCCTATCCTCCCAAAAAAGAAATAACACCCTCCCCTACCCACTCCAAAAAAGAAAGAATACATTTCCCATTTCCGAAAAGAAATGAAGAAAAATTATTGGTGAGTAAATTTTACTCTCAACAACTTCATCAAAACAAATAAAAAGGCTGTAAATCATGACTGACTGACACCATATTGATTGACAAACGCGTGACGAGATGCGGTATCGGACGAGATCGCGGTATTCCTCTTATCTGAACTATAGGTAATTGCGACTTAATCTAAATCCTTATTAATGGGACTTATCGATGAGGTAATTAGTTCGGTCTTCGAACAGTTCGGTCTTGCAAGGGAATGCCACCAAACACTACCATTTCGCCCGACCCTTCATTAACAAATCGATAGCAATTGATTTAAAATTTGGCTCGGTGCATGGCAAGGCCACATGCCAGAAATAACTCCGATTGTAAAACAACATTTTCATTGGAAGTAAAAAGCGTATAAACACATTAGCTTGACTGACAAAGAACGGTTGCAAACCAAAATAACCGAGTGGTGCGTTTAGTGCTCAATTGGTGGCAGGATTGATTCGATTTGATACAAAAGGAATATAACAAGGGGTATCTCACCGTTTCACTCGCTGTTTCAAGCCGAAGAAGTAGTAAAACTCAATCGCACTGAAAACAAGTTCGTCTTACAGAAGTAAATACGCAGGCTGACAGTATGCAGTGCTCGCACAGGTCTTGAACATTGGTCTCCTCCGGTGTATTCCATTAGCAAACTCATGAAACGTACCCCTTCAACTGGCGTGGATCCTTTCGAGGATAATTAGTTAATTTAACAGCTTTGTAACATAGCAAGGTAAGTGTAGAGTATAGCATACGATGGATGAAGAAAAATCTCAACCACACGTAAACCTGTCCACACACAAACGCCAACGACAAAATAATTTATACAAAAGTTTAATATGAGAGAGGAGAAAACCATCCTACACACGTGAAGCACTAATGAGTTGTGACCGACAGACGCGAAGCCCATACAGCGGACAAGGACATGCAATGATCCGATTGGATACTGAAGCCTGAAAGATGAGCGATGATTGGACAAAGGCGTATTGAGGATGCTATTTAGCATAACACTCCTCGGCGATCAATGGAGCTTAAAGAGCAACACCAAGGACGCGAAGTGCTTCTTTCCGACAGGCGCTAAACTAGTTTTCCTTACGATGAACTTCGGAAAACTTCCATAATTCCATACATTTTAGTTAATGAATAAAGAAGAACAATTTAGCCTTTTAAAATTAAAATTAGAGCATTTGGAGAAGTTGACACCGTGTACAGCTGATTTTGTGACCTTCGACCTCCACCATAGCTTGGTAATAAAACAATTTCAAGACACACGGTCATAGACTTTTCTTCCTTGATGCTAGACGGAAAATTAGAGATTATACATGATTGGAGCATTTAAAATTTGTTTACCCCTGTATTACCTTATTTTCACCTCTTGCACAGGATGTGACCTGGCAGCAATATGGAATATTGAATCCTAACCCCTATGCTAACATAAGAAGGCCATAAAACCTTACATACTTTTTCAACTGAATAAACTCTACGGGCTCCTGGTCTATGTAGTCTATACGTACATTTTGGCTTTGATTGTGGATATTTTAATTGTATTGAGGCCATTTGATTTCAGCATACCATTATTTGCATTTTGTATGAAAGAATGTTGCCCAAAAAGCTTAACAGGCCTACTGAGTTTTGTTTACAGCAATTAAATTTATTAAAATAGCCTATTGGTTACTGTAGAACCAATTTCACCTGCATCTTCATAATTAAACGAAATTCAGCCAAAATATGTTATAGTCATGTTTGTAAAATACCATTTTCATAATGATGATTATAGGTCTTGCTTATGATGATGTGAGTGGTGAGATCGAGGCTGATAATCAGATAGAGCCAAATTCATATGCTATCATGCATTCTTGCTCCATATTCATTACTCCATAAAACGGAGCTTTAAGATTTACTTTACCAAAATCAATATTATTTTAAACATGACTAACATGAAAAAATACTTTTAATCGTTCAAAGATACTTCCTCTAATCAAATAACGGCAGATACATGTGAACTTCGTTATCTCTGTGAACAGCGTTATCAGTTAACAAATGTACAGTAATTCATTAATAGCTCGTATTACATGTGTACGCATTCACAACTATGCGGCTAATTTGTATTACCGTTGTGTAGGCACGCTATGTTTCGTGGTAATTCTCAATAACGAAAACTATAGGAAGAGTATATTGGCAATTAGTGTCAAATGACGTTTCTAAAAATCGTAAAAACAAACGACTTCGGAGTGTCTATTGGTACAATTTGCAATGAAATTGACATTCCCATGGATATTATTTTTATTTTTGTCATCAAACAGACCATTGCGTATATGGTTCACCGTAGGAGTCACAGCACTCGTACAGTATAGTTGAAAACTTTCTATGAGTAAAAAACAAACCATTTTGAGGTTAAGATGGCAGTTTGCCGGCATTTCTACTGCGGTGCTCAATGGTTAACTTGTATTTAAAAGACTTCTGACGTTTAATTTCAATTCAAATTGCCAAAATTTCTGATTATCAAAGTGGTACTTATTGAAAATGCAGAATGATAATTTTCTCATATTAAACATCTTTCGTTATTGGAATTGAAAGGCAAACAATTTCCTCTATCTACTCAATAAAATGAAGTGTAATCGGGTTGCATTCCATTATATTGAGTAATTTCAATGAGTAATCTTTTAATGTACCATTAATCATGTATTTTAATTGAGATGGCTGAAAATGTGAATAATAATTTTTCTACATGCACTGCAAAAACTAGGGTGTTAAAATTAACACCGCCGGTGTTCTAGGAGGATCACAACAAAAGGATGTCAAAATTCAACACATTTGGTGTTATTTTAACAACCTATTGTGTTATTTTAACAGCAAATAGTGTTAAAATAACACTAAAGGTGTTGAATTTTGACACCCTCTTGGCGTGGTTCTCCTAGAACACCGGCGGTGTTAATTTTAACACCCTATGTTTTGCAGTGTGTACTCAAAATCACATTACTTCATTGCGCTTATTTAGTAAGCACACAGAGAAAGTATCAAGTTAGTTTAATTATTAATCAACTAAGTTGATGAAACTCAAAATAATATCATAGGTATGTGGGGAAATATAGCAAAGAAAAGAGGAAAAACGAAAAAGATTTTGAGGTACTATGTTTTACATATCATTATTGATCTTAATTTGGCTGTAAATTAATCATGTAAGTAACTTTTATTCATGTAAGCCTATCTAACTGAGAATCGAGCCTGGGACCCTCTGATATGAACCCAAATACCTAACCACGATACTTTTGCTACCTATATACAGGGAATATATAAGAACACTGAATTTATATGCATTACTTTCCTTTCAAATTAATATATTGCAAATTAAAATGAACAAATATATTATACCAAAACGTGAAAGGGTTTCAACAAGAAGTTTTTGAACTATCTATAAAAAAATGAAGTGAAAATAAGTTACTACATTAGTGCTTGTTTGTGACCTTTCTGGTGTTACAAATTGTCTTCTTGTTGTTATAAATTTGAGTTACTAACATAGCTGATTTGAATCTTTTTTACTTAATTACAGCTTCAACAATCAATTAATTTCCAGCAACAGTTGTAAACTAAGTAATTGTTACTATTTTTTGCACAATTTATACCGTAACTTAATACATGCATGTTTGTGTTAATATTTCTCAAATGAAATAAGGGTATTTGTGAAATTATTCTCATGAAACGTATAGTTATATCATTACAAAATAAAGAAAACATTTAAATATTATGTCTAAAAACAATAAAAAATAATAAAATAAAACTCAACTATATACGATTCAAAACTGAAGGCTCCTTTTTGCCGTGCTCAGCGCCCGGATCGTCGCTTAGACAGTCAAGACATCTTACAATCTACGTCTAGTAAAGAACACAGCTGAAAATGCATATTGTTTAAACTTATCACTACTAGCATGCCTCTTGTATTTGACGAAATAACGTGCGCTGTAAAAATTACAGTGGACTTCACAATAAAAAGGATCAGAAAAAGACAATACTTGGCCGTAATTTAAAAATCAAGCAAAATACTTTATTGTCCAATTTCCCAGGCCTATTACCACTAAATTGATAAGAGAGGCTCCTATTTGATCTTTGAATTTTATCAACATTATTATGCACTATTATGGATTTTCAATTATAGGTTATTTACAGGAAAAATACTCTAAATCTTACAAGAAAACACTGGCAGCAATTCTACCAACAAAATCCTATAAACTACAGCTTTTATAGCTTCCATCCAAATTCACTTTCTATTTTACCGTTTAATGCATTATGTTTTACCAAAATTAAAGGTCCATGGTCCGATCGCTAATAGCCTCGTCCCTTGGGACCCCAGATTTTACCCGAAGTGGTCAAAATTTTGGTTATCAGAAGAAAGCTACTATTTTACTCATTTACCCTGTGAAATATTAGGGCTAAAGGATGTTTGGTTTGGATGTTATGAGCGAAAATATGCCCCATTTTGGTCGACCAATATTAGTTTTACATAGTACTCTATGGGGATTACAAAATCATGTTTTTAGCTCTCATTTCAAAACGGGTTGAAATATCGGCGCGAAACTTTACAGATAGGGTTTTGAGGTGAAGGCCATACTATCGAGATTAAAAATTTATAGACTTATATGCACCGTAAAATTTTGGTTGACATAGGCCTACTAAGTTAGTGTGTTCGTCAGTGCTTTTTATTTTCAACACATTCACAATCTCTGTAATAACTCGCCAAATATATATTTTTCAGTGTTTTGATTGAATCAATTTTTACAGTACACTGTAATTTTCACAGTAATTATTTGGCAGAATTGTTGTCAGTAAAATACTGCAAAATTTTATATTTTTTAGTGTGGCAAAATCGTCTCAGATACAGCTACACACATTGTACTAATATAAACTTCGACCAGACGTCTATAGGCTACCCAGTGTTGATCGAGAGAGGAGATGAATCTCGCAATATCCCATTGATCGATAGGTCACTTTATACGCTGCCCATAAGCTGTCGTACAGTGGTTTTCAGGTACAGCAAACAGACGAATGCAGATTGGTCTGTTTGGAAGACTTTCATTTGGCGTTTGGGTATGATTTCCAAAAATGGAAAATTTATTATATTTACGAATTGGAATGTTATTTTTGCTCATATTTGGTATATGAAAAGAGCTTGTGATGTAGTATTATAATATGCATAAAACTCAATTTCGCCAAAATGGTCGATTGGGCTTTTTGGAAGACTCATGACGATGGTTTTACTGGCCACTTTAAGAGAGCACTCATAAAATTGACAAAACAAAAACGAAAAATTCAATGCCCAGATTTTGCCATTTGCTTTATTAGTAACATCGAACACAATTTTTGTATACCTCTTAAAGAAGAAAAATGTGTGGTTAATATAGTTATTTTGTTAATAAAAGGTCTAGTTTTAAGAAAAAAAAGAAAGACCACATGTTGGTGATGAGATGTTCGATTTCTATAGGCGTTAGGTCCACTTTTACAAGAAAGGTCGTCCAGTTTTAAGAAAGGCCCGCACCCTCATAAATCCTGCCCTGAACACTTCTCAAATTCATAAGCATAATCAAGTTTAAGTGAGGGTAGTGTGTTAAGCTTAATCAATTGGTTAAAATCCTTCGTTTAATCTACACATATATATGCAAACACAAGAAACTGGAGAGTTTAGTATAAGAGGTACCGAAGTGCACAAAGAAGTTCTGAGGTAATTTTAATGGCAAATTTTTGCAAGAGCTTAATTTTCAAATCGGACACAAGTCTGATAAGATAATACAGGTACTAGACTAAACTACACGTGTGGCCGCGGATAATGTAAACTGGTTAGTTATTGTAAAGAGGACGGGTATTTTACTCAACCCGAAACGTGGAGGTGAAAACACCTGGTGGGCTATAACAATAGCTTAGCCTACCGCCCCATGTAGTATCTTAGCTTATCCGTTTGCTGAAGTCTGTATAGATCCATGGGCCACTGCTATTGGACAAAAGAGAAATTTGAGGTGCATTTTATTAATTTTCAAGAAAACTGTGACAGTTTTATGCGCGGGAATAGACAGTTATATGATTTTTTAAATACCTGTACTTATGAAATTACACTGGCAATGTTCCCGGAGCCAACTAGGGGCGCAGTCGTAGATCACCGAATAGTGGCTTTGCGGAATTCGGAATTCTCTCAATAGGTTTGGTAGTGAAATAACACGGTAAGGATCCTCTTCTAAAACGCCCCAGATATTACGATGTAGCCAACATTTTAACATTGTTATCGCATGGGAAACGCCTAGAATGGTGTCAACAGGGGTTGGAAACGCTGAAAACACAAACGTAAAAACAGCATACATCTGAGCCAAAAAGTGAATTTTATGATTTTTATTTAAATGACCCGTGCCGTCCCGATGTTTTGTAGAGCATACATCTTAGATCAAATGATTTTAAGCAGTCTTTGGAACGCATTCGGATGCTCGGGACACGTCACCCAAACAATCGTTGGTACGTCAAAATAGATACCAAATTTGACCGATTTGGAGTAAGTAATTGTTTAGATGTTACAATCGAATCATTATTCGCTACGAAAGTGTCAAAAATAGAATTAATTAACTATAGATTGTTCAACACTAACATACCCAAAATCCCAAGACCCGGCCGACTCCAGGTTGGACCCACACGGAGCGTATTATTTTTTTTTGCTGCCTCTTCATCCATTCCTATAATTAATCACTTTTGGGCACTAATGCGTATTCAAAATACTAATTAGACTGTTATTTAATTCTTTTGATCGAAAAATACGTGTTAGAGGCCGGATAGAAATAGAACAGTTATCAACATGAATGCCTCGTACAAGACGAAAAGTATTGTGAAAACCGCGCCAAAGTGCGTGGTGGAATGAAATGTGAATGAATGAAAAGCTGGCGATACATAAGCAAAGTATCATGATGGGTGTGATGAAAAACGTTCCGAAAAAAAATCACGTAGGGGAGAGGATGATTCACGGTATGGGTTAATGAATCATTCACCCACAAAGAATCCTCATCAACAACAATCATAACACAAAATTATGTGAACATCAAAACAGTTCAAAGACAGTTCCAGTACATTGAAATTCATACTAGCAGCCTTCAACAAACAACCAATAGGCTAGCGGGCAAGATCTCAAGCGTTTAATAAGGTGAGCACACCTTACAAGTACATAATTTGTTAAAACAACTTGTCTAAAATTATCAAAAAATCAGCAGTTCTACGCGTGTTTCCACTTCTGTATGGCACATTTCGTGAAAATGAATTAAATTTCCTCTCTTTTTTCCCCTTGAATATCAGTGACCAAGCGATTGTACACCCACGTTCCATGACTCCAGCAAAATACTGGTGTATTGATAAGTAAATCCGCGTATGAATAGGGATGAATAGGACAACGACTTCAGATTCTCTGGGACTCCAAAACCAGATATATGAGCGGCTAACTCATGCGAAAAAAGTGATCGGATAAGGACCAAGGTGGCTGCCACCCCTGGGAAGAGTAAATTAATTCTTCCGAAATAACTTCGTAAAATTTACAGGAAATCAGTTCTACGTGTGTTCTCACTTCTAGTATGTGCACATTCTCGAGAAAATGAATTTAATGTCATCTCAATTTATGCACTGAATATCAGTGACTATGGGTGTATACCATGATTCATTGACTCCAGCAAATAATGGGGGCTATTGATCCGCTCGGTATGTAGAAGACCAAAACACTTCACAGATTCTTTTTCATCTGGAACTGCAGAGTCATTGTTATTACCCATGCACTTGAAAAGATTCCAGGTGCTATACCCTCACCCTCACCGCCGATTAGATTAAGCTATTTTCATGACGTGAACACAAATTACCCGTCCTCTTTCACCGATAAATAAAGTTAGAGGTTCTACTGTGTGTTCAATTTTCTTTGACCCTATATTTCATCCTTTATTCGAAAGGGAAAATAAGGTGAACAAAGCTAATGAGAAAAAAATTGTTTGGCAAACTGTGATCTAACATCTTGGTGCAGAACCAAACCCGTAACTTGCCGCGTAACCCCATTTCTATGCAATTTATTGATTTCATAGCAGAAATCGAAAATCATTCACCTATATGAAATGCATGTGAACCGGTGCCGAACAAACTTTTATTTGAATAGAAAAGAGGTCCAATATTAATATGATTAAGTTATGGGTGTTGGTTCTGCACCAAGATGTTAGGTCATAGCTTGCCAATCAAACTTCTTTCATGATTTTTACTCATCTTCGTGTTCTTTTTTAATAAATGATGAAAATATATACGATCAGAGTTAAGTTAAACTCCCCAGCAACAGTTTTTAGTTTTATTTTATTCGTGAATGAGGCTGTAGTTCAATCTAAACCGGGCGGTGAAAACAATTCAAAAGCTTTTACCGTCATGGAAAATAACAATGGTTTTGCAGTCCCAGAGAATCTGAAGTCCGTTGTCCTATTCATCCTATTCATAACGGCGGATTTACTTATCAATAGCACCATTATTTGCTGGAGTCATTGGAACGTGGTGTACATCGCTTGGTCACTGATATTCAGGGAAAAAAGGAGATGAAAATTAATTCATTTTCACGAAAATGTGCACATACTAGAAGTGAGAACACGCGTAGAATTGATTTTGATAATTTTAGACAAGTTGTTTTAACCAAATTATGCACTTGTAAGGGGTGCGTCACCTTAGTAAACGCTATGAGATCTTGCCCGCTAGCCTAATAGGAGAGTGTTGTTAAATGATGTTGTCGACCACATTCAGTCCAGAAGAAAGCAAGATTTCAAGATTCTTTATTTCCATAATATCTACAAACTATCTACATAATCATAAAAATAACAACAAAAAATATCACACAAAAGCAACAAAATACTCAGAACAAAGACGATTATGGCGGAACAGTCAAAAGGCCAAGTAGGTCAGCGAGGACTGCCCTTGTACACACACTGGCCAAAAAGTATTGCAACATATATGTAGAAAAAGCAATTTATATTCACAAATTGATTTAAAATTGTATCAGGCGTTCTTGACTATTGTAAAAGTGGGGTTTCAAACAGATGATGTTTCCCAAAATCAAGTCGTGCGACAAACATTTAATTTGATTTTCATTATCCCTTAATATGGCGGGTTAAAGAAGCTGGCTAATAATAACTTGCCGATTGTACTCCAGAAGGAATACAGGCAGAGGGACGTCCACAATGGCTGCCAAACAGTCGCTAAATGAATTTTACGAGTTTGTCAGGGTCTACTCTAAATGTTTAGGGCGAAAATTGGTGTGGTTGTATGGACCGGAAATGAGATGATGTCAATAAAAGATTGGAGCATGTTCACTACCGTTGGACTCGGAAATTTAATGGCAAGAAAGACGTCGCGTGATAATCTGAAAACAACTTTTAAATGGCCCCGTTGACATTGTGCTGTTTGTCATGTAATGTGAATGCATAATTTACACATGATTTACGTAAACCACGTGAGCTATCATTAGAATTAATAATAATAATAATAGCAGAGATTTATATAGCGCCTTATGCTATTGGCCTCTAAGCGCTTTCAGGTGTCTCGGATTTCTCGAATATTTCGAAGACCACTGTCTTCCATTGAATTATCTCGCTTCCGGTCCACACAACCACCATGATTTTCTCCCATAAAAATTTTAAGTAAACCCTAATGAACCCATACAATCCATTAAGTGGCTGTTTTGAAGCCATATCTTTTGTGTCTGTGTCTGTATTCCTTCTGGAGTGCAATCGACAAGTTATCGTTTGCTGTTCCTTTTATCCGCTATTTAGGGAACGTGATAATCAAATCAAACATTTTATCACTCTCTTGGATTTGGGGAATAACATCTGTATGAAAAACACAACTTCGGAATTTAAATACGTATTGAGCGGTCAAGAATCCATGATATAATTTGAAATCAACTGGTGATTATGAATTTCGTTTTCTGAATGTTGCAATACTTTTGGCCAGTGTATGTACATAACATGGTTAACATGAAAGACAAAAAAAAATCTTCAGGGCTCCTCACCATAGAACGCAACGACAATATAAGATGGAGCAATGAGAGGAAATATTTAGCATAGGAAGGTGCGACGAAGCGAGATATGGTGAGGAACGCTTAAAGGTGCGTGTTCCGATCGTCTTTGGGACCCCCCTGATTTACCCGTAAGTAGTATCGATTTTGATATCAGATGAAAGGCCGTATTTTTCTCATTGTCGTCCTGAAATTTGAGCCCTCAAATCCGTTTCATTCCCAAGATATAAACAAAAAACCTCAGTTTTAGTGGTTAACCATCAATATTAGCACATAATTGAATAGGGCTTTGCAACATGCATTATTGCGTCTACCATCAAAACCGCAAGTTTGTTTCCCACGGTACTTGATGGGGTGTATGTGCAAGTTTCAGGCTCTCATATCAAGTAGAGAACACAATACACATAAATCGGAACAAGCACCTTTAAGAAACAACTATAGGGTGAGTCAAAAAGAATAGGACTGAGATTGATTATATTTTATCAAAACACTAATTGAACTTGATAAAAAAAGTTTTAGATATTCGAAAACAAGCATGTTCTTCCGCTCATTAGAAAAAAGAATCACCGAAATTCATTATACCTAACCATTGTTATGCCTGTTCTGCCGAAGGAACACATTTATCCAGCTGTCCACGGAATGCTGAATGTTTTGAATATGTGTGAGTACCTGGGAAATGACTGGGTCATTGAAATGTAAATGAGATGTAAACTCGCGAGTTTCAAAAACAGATTAGCATGGTCAGCACAAAATAAATAATAAAATAAAATAACAAATCTGAAGGTATCTTCAAAACTTGGCATCTTGGTGGAAAGGTTTATAGTTATCATGGCCCCTCCATATCCAGATGTACAATAAACTTTTAGAGTTGAAACTTACTTGCAGACACATTCTCCCGTTGAGGTTCAGAGAGAGTTGCCTTGCAGTTCCCGCAAGCAAACCGTACACCTTGCAAATAAGTTATTATAGCATTGTCAGGAAATTTCATGACTACGGTACGGAACCATCAAGAACCGACAACATGAAGCGTCACGAAGAAGACGGACTGCCAGGTCCCAAGCTAACATTGATCGAGTGGGACAAGCTCGGAGAATGAACCAAAGTATCAGCTCAATTCTTGGGTTCATTCTCAGAGCACTCGAGCAATGTTAGCTTGGGACCTGGCAGTGGCCTTCTTAATGCTTCATGTTGTCGGTTCTTGGTGGTTCCATAGTCATGGAATTTCCCGACCATTGCTATAATAACCTGTTTGCAAGGTTCACGGTTTGCTTGTGGGAACTGCAAGGCAAACTGTCTCTGAATGGGTCTGCAAGTAAGTTTCAACTATAAAAGTTTTTTGTACATCTGGAGATGGAGGGGCCATAATACCTAATACCTTTCCACAAAGATGCCCACTTAGTTTGAAAATACCTTCAGATTTGGCTTTATTTAATTCATTAATGGTTAAGAATTTATTTATTGGTTGATTTTTTTTCTAATGAGCGGGGAAGACATGCTTATTTCGAATATCTAAAACTTTTTTTACCTTAAGCTCAATTTACTGTTTTTTGGATATCTAAAATTAATCAATCGCGGTCTCTATTCTTTTTGACTCACACTATAGACAAAGTTCCCAAAACACTACAAGCTTCATGAAATTCATTTGTTCAATTTGTTTGTATTGATTTTAAAGTGCTTTATCGATTTAGGTATTTGGATGTCATTAGGAAGGCATTCCAAATTAAGGGACCGGAAAGAGATTATAATCGAGTGATCTAAAAAAAAAGTTCTGTTTCGTAGTTAGTTGATAATTATCACGATATCTTGTTTGATAATCGTGGGAGTTTGGGACCATTACCATAAAAAAGTTGTTGAATCCAGCAGGAAGTAAATTGTTTGAGTACTTATACATAAAAAAAACACCAGGTCAAGCTGTCTATACATATCAAAACCACATTCAAGAATTATATTTCACAAATAACGACCAGTTGGGCTTCTATAATGGTACCAGATATGTTTATCAGCGCCCATTTTTGGAGTTTGGATTTTTGTCTCAGTATGATTTTCTACGTGCTTCCTCAAAGCAGAAAATGCCATAATTATGTATGAGCAGACAGAAGCACTTTAAAAGGAATACAATATTATATTCTGGTACAGCGATATTGGAGTTTATTAATAACATCCATATTTGTGAGATCGTCTTGGTGGTAATACTATCCAATAATGACATTTACACGTTAAATGTTTTTCATCAATATAAGTCCTAAAAATTTTGTGTTGTTTAACACGTGCTAAAATCATCATCCAAAATAACCATGTAATTTTTCTCGACTCAGAAGTTGATCAGTAATTATAGGGGCATTTTATTGATCACGTTTTGTCATTAAGGGTGTCCCCAAGAACAGAAATTTGTTTTGCCAGCATTGACGGAGAGCTTGTTTGCTGTAATTTAGTCCATTACTTCAAGTAACTCATTGTTTATTAGATTAATCTAACTCAAGCACTATGGAATAAAAATTGTTTGTGTCATCAGCAAATAGTACAATGTAACTCAAAGAACATTCGGAGTAGTGTTATATCATAACTTATAAAGTATGGAAAAGCATATAGGGCCTTAATATTGACCCTGGGGAAACACCACCAAATATATTCTTAGGTCAGATCTGCTAGAATTTATATTAACATATGGTTTTCTGTTACTTTTAAATAAACGTTGAAAACCAAGTTATACACAATACCTCGAAACCCATAATAATTCAATTATACAAGAAGAATATTATGATCTTATGTTGTAGTAAATTAGGCTTTTGAACAAGTCTAAAAATATTACTTATTGAGTGTCTTCGTTTCAACATGAGCATTGTGATTTAATCAACTAGTTGCATTAATGCATGTAGGTTGGATGGTTTAGCTCTGAAGCCGTCGTTATTGTTGTTTATTAAGAATATTATTGAGCCTTTCTCAACATATTTAATGACCCCCCCTGCACTATTAATTTTAAAAACCAAACCGTTCAAGGATTTGAAAACACGGAAGGACCGACACTGGTTTCTATAATTTGAAAATTATCGCATTAATCTTTTTGAAATATGGTGGTAGAACTTAGCAATTTTGAGATTATTGGGGACTATACCCGTAGAAACAGATTCAGTGAAGATCTTGTCAGAGGTACAGCCAATTTCATGGCCAATGTGTTAACAAACAAGATTCCCAGACAATATATCGTGACCTGCACTCCTTATTCGGATTAAATTTATTAATAAACATTTAGAATCTCAGTCTCCACACATGGTTCCAAAAACATACAACTACATAGGATCCTTAGAAGTAATCATAAAAGTCTTACCAGTTACTATTGATTTTTGAAGCAGACCAGGACCAACATTGTTTTACAAAGAAATCATTAAACCCATCAGCTATACTTTTTGGATCAGTGATAATTTCTCCTGATTGGGATTTGATTGTGTCGATATAGGTGAGTTGTCTTGGCGGGCCGCAATCAATGAGTTATTTATAGTTTTCATGTTTGGGTTCATGTTTCCCTGTGCTTGTTCAAATTTCGTGAAAAGAAAAAAACATCGGTTGGATTTTCTACAATGTGTGCAACTTTATTTCAAAAGTAACCAAATTTCTGTCGTCGAGTATCTTCTGGGCACGTAGGTAATCTTTGTATCAACCCTTATTTTAGATTGATTACTATTAAGGTATTACCTTATTGTAATTCACGGTGATCGCCGATCACGATTTTTCTTTTTGGAACATTTAAGGGAATACATTCTATTAGGCAGCAAATTTCTTAGAATGATATTATAATAACACTTAACATTTCCATTGACTAGCTACATATTGCCAATCTACTTTCGATAAATTATTTCTAAGATTGTTATATATTATCTTCAGTGTGATGTCGTTTATAGGTCACATTCTGCTTGTTGACGTTTTACTTGTAGAATTAATTAATGTTACAGACATTAGACAGTGGGATCATGTGATCCGTAATATCGTAACAACACGATCGCAGATGCGTCGTATCATTGGTGTTTGTAAGATGTGTATCTATAAGAGTGGCAGAAATTTTCCTTATTCGAGAGTAGGTTTGAAAATTGTTGGTATCAAGAGTTGCGAATAGATAAGATCCAAGTATTTGGACAGATCCATTCACCAGGTTTGATATTTCTAATTCACTGGTCTTAATTTAACTGGTGCATTTGTGTAGTAGAATTTTTGATAATATTTTACCATAAATATATTTCAAATGACATTTTTGATTTTGGAGCAAAAAAAACACACATAAATTAAGGTGAATATGAGGTTAGACATTAAAACGGTTATCTTCTCGTTAAGGGAATATTTATTACACAAAAACAATACAAAACAAATTACCAAACATGAAGATACAATATGCACTAAAGCATAAAAAATGCAGAAAGCTTAAAACACAATGAGGTTTCATTTCACAATGTCGTATTACATTGATCGATTTTGTTTTACCAATTAACCATAAGGAATATTGATGAAAGGCCCCACTCTCGGGCCAGTGAATAAAAGGGTATCGTTAATTCAAGAATTAAGTCAAATGATAAAAAGTTGGATGTTTATTAGTAAAAACGAACATGAATGTGCTTAAAAGCTGATATTTATAAAGCGACTTTACCGATTTTTACGCCTGTAATACCCAAATACTGCGAGCTTACAGGGAATATTAAATTCAAAACCACATTCATCGCTTGCTGACATGTATAGTAGAGAAACCGTTTCTGAGTAATTGAGAATCCTAGTCGCCATATTTTCTGGCTTAATATACTAGACGGCATTAACCCCCGCAGCCCGCGCGTCAAGGGCTTAAGCCTGCTATAACTAAAACGGGGATCCGTCTGCTCATTACAGTCCTCGAATGTATGGCGTTGAGGTTTGGTAAGTGGTAGTTAGCGAGGTTGACTATGTGTTCAGTTTGTGACTTATGGGGGACCCCCCATCTTTCAACATTCATGCGGGGGGCAATTGAATATTCAATTATTAACGAACAAATATACAGATGTTGACTCATACATAAAAGGATTTTATTATGGGGAAATTAACATCCAAGTTTGGAAAAAAAAAAATAGATTTGATTTGATGACGTCACGGAATTGTGATTTGGTTATTATTTGCTTCGGGGTTTGACCCATTCAGGTTAAAAATGACGTAAGTTTATTAATTTCTACATTGGAAAAACAAACGACTATCGTCATCGTACGTCGGTTTTTTTGAATCAGTAGGGAAAGGTATAAATTTTGTACTGTTTAGACATAAAATAAGGTGTTCTTTTGGAAAAACAAACAATAGCACTTTGGCAGCCAGAGGGTCATGTACAGGCCTTGATTTAAACATAGTCGGATTTATACATATCGGTCGCCCCCGAAGAGCAAACTGATAACTGATAACATGACCACGTATCCTGGTACCTGGACAGTGGACACCAAAAACTATCATATCGTTACCGTTCTATAACTATCAAACGGCCAAAGCAGCAAGCATTCTGTGGTTACTCCCGGTGTCACAGCGTAATCGAATCAAGAGTGTGAGATAGACATGTGCGTATAGTAACCAGGGGGGTTTTTTTTCGATTGGGCATTGGGGATCCAAACGGTAATTTGGGGAACTGCTACGTGCATTTACCTTGGCAGTCTCGGTCCCATGACATTAAAAAAAACATTCTCTTCGTAACCTTTGTTACGAAAAGTATCTCAGTATACTCATGAGAAGAAATTAAGAAATATATTGCTGCAAAATCCGTCGGGGTTAGTGGATTAACCCCGCTGCAAAATAGTTTGTAATTTCCAATAAAACGAGTACATTTAGATTGAAATATAGTTTGACCAGGCCTAGTCTTTTTTAGTCAAGTCTGGGTGTAACCGTTCGATATGCGTAAGAGCGCCACTTCTACCGTTAAGTTTTGAAAACAAAACTAGCACCGGAAGTTGATGACGTTTGAATTTTATGTTGTAGTTAGGTTGGCATGTCCTTACCCCCTTGTAGTGAAGACTAGTTTCAATGCATTTGAAGGCCGTTAGTAAGTAAAGATTTCTATAATCGATCCAATACTGTGAATCCATATAGCAAATTGTTAACGATTTTGTAATGGGGTTTTCCCTAAGAGTCTTGGTATCTCAGGTAGGTGATGTGTACCATTTGCGAATCAAATTGGGATTTGAGAGGCCAAAACGTACCTTGCATGCAATAACAATTGTTGTTCCGAATTTGACACCTCAACTTGGTTTACAGATTTCAGGTGATGAATTCAGATGTTTGTGTGATTTTATCTTATTGGTTTTGTATTGAATGTACATTGTTTAAAGATGCTATATATGATGAGGGAATTTTTTAGCTTCTTTATTTTTCCAAATATGTCTGCACCCAAAACTCAGAAATTCTTAGGGGCCTATAGGCAAAGGTAGACGAGTTCCACCCCAAACCTCAAAAAATATCAGTAAGTTTCTTGGTTTATGTGGATAGGTAAGTATTAACTACCTCTTTTCGTTCAAAGTAGTAGTCAGCATTTTACGATCTTGAAGACAATGATTTTTTGAGGGTGCAAAATTGTGCACCATGTGGGTCCATCGAGACGGCATGAAACATTGCTTTTTTGCCATGACACACCTTTGCATTTCTTTCTCTCTTGGACTGAGTCTTTTTATTTTATACAAATGATCTGAGGAAAAAATTCAAAAAAAATTGGGATTGTAAACAGATATTTTAGAAAATATTTTTTTCGACCTGTCACGACCCGTAACGTGTAGGAGATAGGCAGTGATTCTCAGTTTTCCCATTTAGAAAAAATATGGGACTGAAAACGGAGTCTAGGCAAAGGTATATGCACGGACTGTCGTGCATAGAATTCTTAATTGGCTACGTACCCCAACATGAACCCAATACACAAGGCACCCTTACCGAATTAAGTATAACACCATTCGTCGTTAAACACCACTCAAATGGTAAAATTATGTACAGCCAGTAATAATAGGCCTACGCAGTGTAATAATCAGTAAATTTGTATGTTGTGCTTAAATTACTAAAACAGTAGGCCCCAGCGGCCCACGCCGCTGCACTGTTCAGCGTAACGCTATTAAAAGTTCACATGACCCAATCATGCTTCTTTAAATACTGTGCATAACTCAAAACTCCAGAAATTCCCCTGCCCAACGTCCAATCCCTCACGCACCTCAAAATACATACACCACCCCTCGAACACATACGCCCCCGTCAATGCGACTCACCAGACGCTAGGCGCTCTGTAGCCATATGCGCACAGATACACCTCTAATATCAAAAAAGCTATTATAACTTATTAACACCCCATATAAACCATTGCATCATGGGGCCCAGGGTAAAACGTACCGTATCGTTTGTTTTCCGTTGTACAATGTCAACCCAAAGCACAACTGTAAGGATACCGTCCCAAGTCCAGCACGCCTTAGCTCTTCTTCACAAGCCTAACGGGTTACAGGGCTTTCATCTAACAAGTCCTGGTTTGGAGCGTGAGAGAGAAGTTCTTGTATCCCAATCCCAGTCCCCTTCAATGCACGGCGTGAGTAGAAGCTTGTGGTTCGGTAAATGCTATCTGGCAAATTTGCTTTTATTATCTGGCCGTGGTCCTCCCCCCTACACACCAGCTTTGAAACTATTACCTTGATACGATGGGTCCTGTCAAGGTCCTCCTTCAGTTCATTCCTAGAGTTTTGGAGCCATATTATTATCTATTGGCGGTTTTCATGATAATGTTACGAGTTCTTCTAATGGGGGTTTCAGGTATTCCTGAAATGAGGCCACACAGTTCAACGTGTGTATTGTTCAGTTTTAAATTATGGCTGCTCGATCTCTCATCGTTTGGCCATTGTCAAGTGTTTTTTGTGAACTTTTTTACATAGGTCTTGATTTTCCGTTAAGGTCTAACATTTTTCTTGCTGCAGGCCAAAACACGTCGCCCTCAAGTTTCTCCAATTCTTTTTCATTCATTGCAAGTAAGTTTTTGCTCAATGGATTGCTCAGGAACTGTCACAGTGTGCATATTTTCACAGACGGGAATCGTGACAGGTCGTCTATTATTTGCTTGGATAAAGCTTTAAGTCCAGGTTTTCCATGTTTTCATATACGTTTGGTTATACACAAAGTCATAGTAGTACGTCGATCAAAGTACTATAGTAACAAATCAGCTCCGGAGAGGTCAAGTAATACAGAAAACTAATAAGCGTACGAGTACGTATACGTACAAGTTACGTACATTTGTCCTCATTTCCCAAAATGCCAATGCAAATAGTTAAAGAAATACATACATTTTAAAATTCACCAGGGATAGTTTGTTTTTTACCAGATCTGGGAGCTGCAACCCCACTATTATGAGTTTTAAGGCTTTTATCCAAAAAATAATGTTAATCCTTTTTTCAAATATAAAAAGATGAATTAAGAAAATGGATATGTCGTCATTAGTGAAACTTTTTCAATAATATAAATCGGACACTATATAAATCAAAATTTGGACACATAGAATTGTTTATATTTAATGTTGTTTGGCAAGTCTGAAATTTGTATTCTTCCCCATCTCAAATGAGAAGTCCCGAGAAGATTTATAAAATTTTTTTGTATTCTTTATAATTTGATAACGTGTGTGCCGTATCGTACGGCACGTACAAGTGCGCCATCTTGTGAGATCTGATATCTGGTTGTTTAAGGTTTTCTTAATGTCTGCAGGTTGATGGGGATGTTTGTTTTTATGCTCCAGGCCTATGGGTTCAACATTGGTCGGTGTCATATAAAATAGAGGTCTGTGTGAATGTAGTGGCCACAGCCAATTTATCTATATATTGTGTTCTCTGGCCATCAATTGTCAATGTATATTCCCCCCCCCAAATAGCCTCCTGTGTGTATTTGGTGTTGTGCATTGGAAGCTAATGTCAATTCAATTAGCTTAGACCCTCAGGTTTTTAATAATATTAGAGAGAAGGTAGAGGGTGTAAGGAAAAAATAGTGAAAGAAAAGTTGTGATTCACGGAAATTACCCAACCCGGATTTTTAAATTCACAACATATGGTGGAATTTTATCTACAAATCTATTGACATTTGACCCCTTTTCCCCTTTAAAGTTGAAATGATCTGTCATCGTTTGGTACCATTAACAAATGACGCGTGAGGTGATCTTTGGTATTATACATACGAGGGAGGAAGCGACTATCGAGTAGCGATATGATCATATTGCGTCATCTTCTTCTTAAAAGGATTTATAATACCAAAGAATGTATACGTGAATTTGGGTTTGACACGCGCAATGCATTGTTGTGGCGTCCAAGCTTTGCCGAAAATGTTAGGCAAAGACCACTTCCGGTTAAGTGTCGGCGATTGTCAGCGGTGTGGCGCGGAATACACAGCTGATTCACGCAGAAGTAACAAACAAATTACACAATTTCGTTGCTAACAAAAACAAAAACTTAGTTTATCATTTACTTCTATTAGATCATTTATTAACTTTTCAGCATAAGTTGGAAAAAAAGTGGTTCTAGAAATGCAACAATCGGCAGAGCTCTTGTAGTTCTGGAGCATGACAAATGCAGATTGCACTGATGTTAAAAACTATACCGGAATCACAGAATTGAAATGCACGAAAAATCTACGAAAAAAAGTAGAATTTCACCTTGTTAAATGGTATAGGCCAAAATACAGCCGTTAATAAGATTATTTAGATACACCAATGGGCAGCGCTTTTACTCACGTCTTATTACCTGTTCATGGTGTCTAGGTTAATCATCTGCAGGCTATCAGGACCAGTACGTAGATTGCCGTATCAAATAAAGCAAATGTGGGGTTACGCTGTTACCTCAGTCTGTCAATATTTGTGACACACGTCAACGTTTCATCAAAAATGATCTATCGTCAAGCCATGCATGGATGAAATGATATAATATGTCCCGTACTGATGCGCTTAAATATCTCTGTTTGAGGTATGTATACCTTTGCTGGCTTGGAAAATTAATGTCAAGTTACCTGCAAGCCCAAAAGATTATTTCCTCCCATTGACCAAATTTCTCCAGCAAGTGTTCTATTTCCCTTTTATACTTTTTTCCACTATTTTGTCTGTCAAAATTAATCCTGGCAAAGAGCTTTCCAAATTAGGTTTGTTACATCCGTTTAACATGCACCCTCTTCTGTTGCTATCTATTGGGTCAATGTCCTTTTAGTATGCGATTTAATGAGTTTTCAACGGCCTCTATCATCAAAGCACGTAGCCTATCCATGGCCTGCTTGAGTCATGGTGGATAGAGATGTCGACAACATTTGCTACAAAAAACTGTAATGCTATTGGAACGAAGGCCAGGGCAGGCTGAACATGTGATCCTACGTCAAAACATTGTTGTATTATGGACCTGTACCACGAAACACCTAGTTGCATCTTACATATTGACACCTCCCTAATATTATTGATCATAATTGATACTTAAATTAATTTTAAATGTCATTGATGTTTGATTCATTCGTGTTTTTTTTTTTAGCTTTAAATGGTTGACATACGTTTCTTCAAATTCTAGTATTTAATATTGTTTGCACTTTTTGACACAAATGGTTCAAATTATAATTAAAAAGTCACGCTAAGCTAAGTTTTTAAAAAAATTATGTTGGTATTATTTAAGTTTACCGCTACGGACGATTGACGCGGTTACGTACTACTCAATAATAATGTGAAAGTCATGGTTGGAAAACGATTTCGCAATACTGACCACAGTTTGCACAATGGTGCCGAACATGAGCAGCCCACTACACCAATTCGTGAGGTTGTACATTTCTCGCCGTAATATCACATATTTTCACTTGCTTGATAAAAATCACATGGGCTTTCGTTGAGAAGACAATTCATAAATCTTGATTAATACTGGAGATTTATGAAAAAAAACTGGAAGAACTCCTTTATGATTGTAAATCGTCCGACTCCTTGATCAGTACATTATTCGTGTACACACTGAAAACACGTAGAATATGACCACTGATCTCTACACACTGGATAGGCCATCCTCACGCGATTGAATAAGCGAGCCGGTGAAATTATACCGGACGGTGCGCAAGGCGTCCCTTTTGCTCTACCCACAAAAAATTCACTCGGTTTGCACGGGTTTCTATGGGATGAGTTTTACATGTATGCCCTTATAAAGACTTTATGGCCCAATATCTGAAAACATATTAAAGCATTTGCAATTTGTATGTGTAGTGGTCCGTTTTGCTTGAAATTAACTGTGAGAAGAAGTAAACAAATGTATTCCAGGCAATTTTGGGATCGATTAGTGATGATACCGGTGGGTACAAGGGTACACGTCATAGCCTATACACTGTAACATAATAGTCTGTATTTTGACCCCTGTAGTATGATAGACTCGGGGGCTTTCTTAAATTATGCTATAACTCCAGGGTTATACAGTATGGTGGGACACTAAGACTTATATCACTATAAATTAGTATTTATATTCATGAGACTTTCGCTGGATATCTTGATTGTGAAATGGTCTTCATTAGGCCTAAGCTTGTCTTTACATATTTTATTAAACACAGTCACTAGACTCGTTATAAATCCCAAGGGCAAGGACCAAAATTCAGTTCCTTCCACTTGGTTTAATTTCCAAGTTGATTTAAAACCATGATTTTGGTGCAGTATTACTGAACCCCCCCCATAGAATGCAGTGCTTATCTGTCTCAAACAAGATTTTATCCGGTTGGGGGGGGGGGGGGGTCAGGGTGGTTGAAGTACCCGTGCTCATTCCAGGGAGTTCTTGCAATTGGACCCTCTAAAAAGGGCATATACAAGACCATATTTTCAGTGAAACTAAACCCCTAACGGGAAGTTTGACGGAGCACTAGTTTTTGTTTTAAAAGTACTGTACTTAGTATAGTTTGCATTTTTTTTTACAAATAAGGGGACCTAAATGCAGTTAAAAAAATTATACCCCCTTGTGGGACCCTTGTCTCAATACGTGACTAATTAATACCTTTCAATAGCCAATATACAAACAAAATACACACGCGGGGGTTTATTTTGCGGATTTTTGAAGGTTCTTTCCCTATTTTTATCATTGAACCAGTCACAATCACAACTAATTTGATACCCCTAGAACTTTATTATTGTGATTGTAATCCCCATAGAGTTTGTCCCGCATTTGCAGCTAATAGCCCGCTCTTTTTTTGTAACGAGCTTGGTCCCCGACCAAATTCAGACCACCCAGGAATGTTTTATTCCAATTTATTTGTAAAATAGAAACGGCATGCCTGTAAAAAGAGATACGAGGTCATTTCGCAGAAAGAAAAGGAATGCTTACCTCTCGGCTACCTGAGTCATTTTAACAACTATTTCTCTGGGGGGGGGTGGGGTAACAACCCCCTGTGATTTTCCTTTTACCATCCGATTCCTATAAATTTTTCTCTTTCAATTGGTACCAAATAAGTAACAACATTCCCAATATGATCATAAGTTAAGAAAAGAGTGAAAAGACATGATATACGTGGGTGGGGTTAGTAAGCGGAAATATTGGAAGGAGGAATTAATAATATCTAATGTATCTGTTCATGCTAGTAGTCCACAGCACTTAGGCCTTCTCCATGATTATTGTCTAGCTGAAAACCTGAGATATGGCATTTTAAAGAAAAAACTTTTTTAAATCTTTTTGAATCATATTTTTGTTCGAAATACCCACCCATACTCGAAATCAAACCAATAATTGACAAACCCATTGACATACGCGCAATTATCGCCTAATTCCTGTCCCCTTTTTCCATAGTTTCCCTATTCAGTTTTACGTTGCACGATCGGTTCTTGGTAGAGGCAAAAGGGCCTCCGTTCAATTTCCGTTTTCCTCACGTTCGAGCGGCGAATAGCCTATCCAGTGTATAGAGATCAGTGCCCATTAACTCTAAAAACGAGTGGATCTTTGCCTATTTCGCAAATCTTGCATCCACAATTCTTGCGCGTGCACCCAAAAGTTCGCGTATTGGTATTTGTATTTCTTTGAGGTTTAAGCGACATATTTTTTGTATAGCAGATGTGCCATGTGACATCACTGCCGGGCACGAAACAAAGCGCTGTCCGAAGGTATCGTGAGCACCCGTGGGGCTTGTGCTTTTTAAAAGTTCGCGCTCAATCAGTATAAATACCCATTAGCTGTATTTGTGTCTCGATCACCTCAGTAGACCAGTGCTAAGTTGCATTTGTAAAAAAGATGTCCACATCATCTATAACACACTAATGAATAACACCAAGGTTGATCAGGGTATGATTGACTACATTCAAAATTCCGGGATAAATAGACTGCTATTTATACATTACAAGCATTGTTGATTAATATCGTTCAATGTTTTCTACTGTCAAAGACCCATGCAACGGTTTTTACAACCCTATTTTATAAAGGGAACATTCCTGACAAAGTTTATGCTCATTACAATATTCGGCTGGTTCCGATTCCTTGCCGATTGATTGGCCCAAATCGCA
>JAMKCH010045543.1:0-12153 GCA_023653785.1 Ophioderma brevispina | reverse complement strand
TATGAGTTCCATAGGGCTATGATGATGTAACTAGGTGGAAAGAGGGGGTGGGGTGACATGTTGGTGAATTCATGTGACCTTGGTGACCTCATGTGACCTTTGGCTGGTCTAAAAGGTTAACCCTTAGGGGTACACCCCTAATTACCCTTTTGGCGGGCCACTTCCGGCAAAATTTATACAGCAAAGTCCATACTGCACCGAGAAAAATTCTGAGTTATTGAACTATTGAGCACATTTTTGCATACAATGGTCTCTACAATTTTTTGGAATGTGTGCTGATATTCCTGTAAGAAAATGTGTTGATTTAAAGCTATTTGCTTTTTACTTGGGATTAAACACACCCAGCATTTCCAGGTTTGGGTGAAAATTTGAGTAGCGAAATTAATACCCTCCAAGAAATCGCTAAAAATGCAAAATTTATATGGAAAAGTTGTGATCAATGTTGGAATGTATAAAAAGAAAGTCTTGCGAACACAAATGTGCAACTGCTCATTTTTGGAAAACGCACAACAAGGTAACCTCGAGATACAAACCCAAGAATAGAACATGAATTTTCTACACAAAGTCTCGGGGAGGCGTAATATTGGTGGCACCCTTAACGATATGCATGCCGTGTGAGTTCCGTAAGGGCTATGATGATGTAGCTTGAGAAAGGAGGGGGCGGGGTGTAGATGGACATGTTGGTGAACCTTCATGTGACCTTTGGCCCCATTACCAAACAGTGAGGCAGACGACCCTCGCTGTCCGGGGACCGCGATGTAATTTTTTTTGTTTTAGGTGTGTGTGCATGTGCATGGAGTGTGCGTGTGTGTGTATGGTTTTCTTCATTGTGGGGCCATTTAAAACAAATTGGCAAAATCCCCATAAGCATTTGTAGTTAGTCTTAGAAACAGCCTGTCACCCCATATGGAATAAAAAGATAGATTACTCGGCTTGTTTCATAAAAGACAGTCCACATCACGCAAACACAGTTTAATACAGTTGTCTAAGAAAGGGGAGTCATTTTAAAACAGTAAGGTAAAAGGGAAAAACTTAAAGCTTACAGTCAAAAAACTTATAGTTACAGTCAAAGCTATAAACTTTAGTCAAGTCATAAATTATTGGAAAGCTCATAACTTATAGTCAAAGCTGATAAGTTATAGTCAAAGCTCATAAGCTTATAGTCAAAGCTTAACACCCTTCTTCTTTGTTCTTTCAGGTGACAATTAGGTATGTTGGTGAGATATACAAGATTCGTAGTGGACATGATGACAACACAGAATTTGCAGGATGGCTATGTGATAAAGGAAGTATTGAACTGTCGTAAGGGTGAATTTTATTAATCTTTCCTAGGAGATGGCCAGCGCACGGTAGTGGTGAAAAAAAAAAACGTGCGCTTGGCCACATTCGAACCGTGGACCCTCCGGATACTAGCATTGGTGGCTCTCCCCAACTGAGCTAACAAGCAGGGTGGTAGAGAGTGATAGATATTTTATCTATAGGTCTTAGGTTTGGAAGGTGTTCATCGCTTTTCTTAGCGGATAGGATCAGAAGGATATTTCCATATACAATTTATATTTGTTTGGAAATTTAACTACGTAGTCTCCAGGTAGACAAGATGAATATTTATTAATCTTTCATTGGAGATAGCCAGGCACGGTGTGTTGAAAAAAAACCATGGTGCCTTGGCTGGAATTTCGCAACGGCTACCTCCCGTATTAATAGCACGGTGTCTTCCAACTGAGATAACAAGCAGTAGGTATAGAAAAGAGCAGTATAACAAGTCAAAATACACAGTGCCAGAATAAAAAGCCCCAAAACAAGAATGACCCTCCGTATTACTAGATGGTGCTCTTCCAAACTGAGATAACACAAGGCAGGGTTGGTAGAGGAGCGCTAGAGTATATCTATACGGTCTTAGGTTAGGAGGTGTTATCGCTTTCAGCAGGAAGCATCGAACGGATTATTTTCATATAAAATTTATATCTGTTTGGAAATTTAACTAAATTAGTTCTCCAGGTAGACAAGGATGAATATTATTAATTCTTCATTGGAGAGGGCCAGTGCACGGTAGTGTTGAAAAAAAACCATGTGCACTGGCCGGATTCGAACCGGCTACCCTCGTATCACTAGCACGGTCTCTTCCCAAAACGAAGCTAACAAGCAGTAAGGGATAGAAAAAGAGCAGTATAACAAAAAGTCAAAAATACACAGGGCCCTAATAAAAGCCCCCCCCAAAACAAAGATATTTCGATTTAAAAAAATACTTACAAGGAAACAATGGTCAATGGTGCCAAAATAACATAAGGGCGTTTTGGGCTTTTTTTGACCAACAACAAAAAAAATAAAAAAAATTATTTTGATGCCATAGTTGTTCATCACTGTAGAGAAAAACTATTAATGCCCTGTATTTGGATATGGTTTAAACTTACTTTGTCAGATAATGAAATAATAATTATAATGAAGACATCGGTGAATGAGAAGAGTCAAAAATGGAGGGCGAATACCAAATCACAAAGCTCACTTTTTTTTCTTTACCATCAGAAAAAAACGTAGTGAGACGCAAGGGAATGAAAAGTTTTAGATTTACGTCTTGCCGCCCACCATGCTCCAAACCTGCCACCGAAAAATCTTCATTATTTAAAAACCGAAATTCATTTATGTCCATAAAAATTCTCTTCATAACAAAAAACTAAGTTTCAAATCATCAAATGGCTGTCAAAGTGGTAAAAAATTATGCAATAACAAAAAGGATATTTATGCACCTCAACTATGATGCCATTTCATCCCTGGCCTTGTTCAGTGTTAGTAGTGATTGATCCTTCAGCTTTGAAAAACATTATTCATACATAATGAATAATGAATATGAAATAAAGCCTCATGCCATTTGAAAAAAAAGTCTGGACGCAAATCTAAAACTGGCATTCTCTGGCCTAATTGTATCCCTGTCTAATGTGCCATTAGAGCGGATTAACGACACTTCAGTTGATTTGAAAAATATTTGAAATTTGCAGGAATAGCTTCAAAGTGAAGGATAAGTCTGTAGAATCATTATAAGTTACCTTTTCCAACTGTAGAATTGACAGAAAACTAAAGAAAACGGCTGTGTTCCAAGATACGTTCTCCATTAAATTACGTGTTTTAGTAAGTGGTCGTGCTCTTCGGACCAGTAATGACTAAAATCTACGTTTTGTCCTTATTAGGCTGATTCTGGTCTATCATTTGCAGGTATGTTAGGAACCTGTACTTGTTACATACATGCAAAAAATCTGTTTTGAGGATTTTTTCGATTTGCTTGATTTAGCAAATCACTGATAGTGTCTTTAATTTCAGTCTGATACTAATCAATACCCATTTAGATTAAGACCAAACCATCTACAACAAGTTGTGTGAGTTACCGGTCCGTGATCGTGACCTATTAATGGAATGCACTCTATTTGACATCCATGGAACATTCTTAAGATATTGAATAAGAAGAAAATATGTTCATATATTTTTTTAAGTGTTTTATTTTTTTCTGGAATTCATAAACCATCTCAAATTTTAAAGAATTTACCTCAAATTAAACACGACCAGTGGTTATTTATGATGCAAAAATTTGTTTACGATACATTTGTGTAAAATGGTAGATGAATATTGTGTACAGAATATTGATCGAAGGAAGGCGGAGTCTGTGAGTAATTAATTGAGACACAAATAAAGAGTTGGCACCGTATACCGTTTTACATCAAAAGCGAGCCCATTGATGTATTGATTAGTTGTTACCTAGAAATATACACAATAACAATGCTACAAGATCACAGATATTATTGGTGACTCTCACCACACAGAAAATAATACACATGAGCCTACATTGATAATTGGTAAAAATAAAAATTGTGTCGTTTTTCCAAATTGCTATAATTTTACTTCACAACAGTTTAATTTTTTACTAATTATGTCAAAAGTTTTAAATTTAGATTATTATTTTAACAATACTACAAGCTACAGATATTATTGGTGAATATCACACACACACAGAGACAAATTACATAAGCTATGTGAAACATAGACCCAGTGGGTAGGGTTTTACCCAAAATTATATAAATTTACTTCACAGCAGTTAATTTTTATACTGAGAAATTAAATGTACATTTTTAAATGTAGATTATTATTTTATAGTTATTATGAGGGTTCTTTGCTTACCAAACTGGTAGTTTAATAAATTTTGTGTGTAATGAATGTAAAGATGCTAAAGATCATGCATTTGATGACATATCTTTACCGAATTGGAATATCAAAGAATCAGGACCTGAAAATATGATAATATGTTATCAAACCCACGACGATTGAAAATACAGTCTTTTTCAAACAATCTAATGACGTGGATAAGATTAGCATCCTTAAGTGTCCAATTAACACCTGAGCAATTTAAATCCCAAATTAATTTGGATGTGATGGAAATTTTACTATTATGAATGTAAACATAGAAAGTTTGCCTTCATTAAACTTCGAGAAATTGAAGGAGTGGATAAATTCACTTAAGCCGGACTTTACAATCATTGGTTTATCAGAAGAAAACACACCTTAAAGAAAAACCGCATGAATATTACAGTCTTCCTGGTTATAAATTAGAGTACACTAAACAGAGTGGGCGTGAAAAAGGGGACGTGTGTATCTATATATAGAATCCTTTAAAATATAAAAGCCGTAATGATTTGTGTAAAGCAAAACACAGATTATGAATTTCATTTTCATAGAGATCGAAAATCCTTAATGCAAAGAATGTAGGGTTGAATAGTTACAGAACACATACACCCATAGATAATTTTAATCGGATATGATCAAATATTTTAAAAATAATTAATTGCAGAAAACAGATGTCTTATGTCATGGGTGATTTTAATATAGATTGCTCAAAGATGATGTCGATAGACCGACTCATGACTATCTTGACCTTATTTATTCCATTCAATGGTACCAAAAATTACAATATATAAACCCACACGAATTACAGAAAAGAGCGCAACTATAATAGACAATAAGACGAACTAATAGTGAAAATGTGAGTCAGGAAAATTCTGCTATTATAGTTACGGATTATAAATGATCATATGCCTACAATTTTGGTAGTTAATTTGCATAGGGTAAGAAACTTGTAACCCAATAAAAAAGACATATGAATATCAAAGATTGATAATAAGGATAATATTGAATGTTTTAAGAAAGAGTTATCAAAGGTCGAAAATAATAAGAGTTATCATATTCTCGAAAATAATAAGCTGATTGTTGGACTACAATGTATTTACAGATAATTTAATGATTTATATAATAAGTGGTTCCATAAAGAACGTACATGAAGTATAAGAAGATCCGCGGTCCACCCGTGGATTTAAAGGTTTGTTAGGCAGTATCAATACAAAAAACAAACGATTAAGAAAAATTGCAATGTCCAAGCGAGGCAGGTGGCAGGAATTTAAAACATTTAGAAACAAAATGCATGCTTTCACAGGCTAATACAAAATGTAGAGATTTCTTTAATAAATTTGAGAAAGCAAAAAGTAATTATGCGACAGAATTGGAGGAATAACAATATTAGTGGGTCGTGGTCGTAAGCAGTCGTTGCCGGACCGTTTAAATCGATTCTGGAGAAATAATTAAGATTCCAAAACAATATCTAATGAATTTAACAATTTCTTTAAAGTAGGCCCAAATTCTTGTATCAAAAATCCACAATTCAGGTAAGGACTACTACGATTACCTTAAAGAGCCCATGCAGGGTAATAGTTATGAGCCAATATAGAAACTGAGGTAATTAAAATTATGACAAAATTTGATTAGAATAAGAGTGCAGGTTATGATGGCATTGGCAGTTTTATGTTAAGCAGGTTGCCAATGAAATTGTATAGCCCCGTTCTATGATATTCAATTATCTTTGACAACCGGTATGGTACCAGAAAATTGAAAATTGCAAAAGTTATTCCAATATACAAAAAAGAATAATGTGAATTATTTTTCAAATTATCGACCGGTGTCTGTCGTCATGTTTTCAAAAATTCTTGAAAGATTGATATTTAATAGCGGTATTAAAATTTCATTGAAAAGCATTGAAATTTAAACAACACAACCAATTTGGTTTCCGAGAAAATCATTCTACCTACATGGGTATTTTACAACTTGCAGATAAGATTAAATAAAGCAGTTGAAAAAAGGTGAGGACTACTATTGGAGTATTCTTAGACCTTCGAAAGCCTTCGCTACGATAGATCAAACATTTTGTTATATAAGATGGAATATTACGGGTTCCGGGGCATTGTACTTGACTGGTTTCGGAATTATTTAGAAATAGAAAGCAATATAGTATTTATTCAGACAAATCAAATTTAAAAATATAATAGTGGTGTTCCTCAGGGGTCCATTTTAGGACCTTACTTTTTATTATATTATTATCAACATTTGATATTATTACACTAATACACTCTCTGGAATTCAATTATTTGCGACAATACAACAATTCTATTTTCGCATAATGAATTGTAGTCAAGAAAGAGTTATAAACAGAGTTATCAGAGGTAAATATTGTTCAAGGCAAATATAACTATCAGTAAATGCTAGCAAAACTAATTACATGTTTCTAGGTACTCGTATATACTTAAATAATGGGGCTCATGGTCACGGGCAAACAATCATTTCAAATTGATATTATACTATATAGATGAGACAAACCTAGACCGGAACCAAAACGAAGTTTTTAGGGGTATTAATCGATGAAAACTTAACATGGGAAATGTCATATTGATAGTATATCTAAACAATTCACGTAATATTGGCGTTATGAATTAAAATAAAGATTTTTGTCAGCCAAAAGATATTATTCGTTATACTGCATGCTTGTTCTGCCCTATACAATTACGGTTCCTTGTATGGGAAAGCTTGTAAACAATAGAAGAAAAATATTCAAACTCAAAAATGGCATTGAGTAGTTATTACTAATAGCCATTATCGAAGTAATACTAGACCCCATTTTGCAAAAATAACTATTTTAAATGTATTTGATACTATTAATCTCAGAATTGGGTGTTTTTATGCTACAAATATTAACAATGTGTTACTAATTATTTGCAATTATTTTACAAGAAGATCTGATATTCATAAACTATCACACAAGATTCACAGTGCATTATATAATTTACTAGAAAACAAAAAGGTATTTCCGATCACTAGGTAAGAAATCGGACATATTCTTTGGAACTCCTTCACAATAACATTAAACAATCCAAATTCATTAGGCACTTTCGCAGTAAATACAAGCATGAGCTAATAAGTTTTTATAAGTGAGTTTGAGCCCTGTACTTCTGTGTTGATGGTGGGGACCGTCGACTTGTTGGTGACATTTTTTTTTGTAGGGTTGGTCGCTTCTGGCCTTATTGTCCTTTGATAGTCCGCGTAATCGTTTATTAATCAGTATTGCTGTATAGTTTGTTTATATCGTGTTTATTTTAACTGATTATGGAAATAAAGGAATATGGATATGTGTTTATCAAAAAGGATTTTTTTTCTATATCCTAATAAATGTCTTATTTCGAGTACAGTTTATCTAAAGTTTTTTGTGGGAGGAGAATGGTTAATCTAAAAATGGCTCTTTGGCAAAACCTTCCAAAAAGTTGTTTCTAGCAGCCAAACGGCTACAATATAGGAGATTTTAAAGGGATTAGCAGGGATGCTAATCCGAAATTTGAAAAAAGCATCTAAATCTTATTGATAATTTTGTTACTAGAGGGAATGGCAAACATAACCTGCAAGTGGTTGGCTTGAAATCCGTGTATTAAAGACATTGCAGTACTTTTTATCTGATTCTGTAATTTCTTTACGTGGTATCAAAATTCCAACTTGAGATCAAAACAACCTTTCCGGTGAATATCACACGATTTCAGTGTAATATTGTGCGCCATGATCAATACAGTTGACCTCAAGCACAAAAACATTATGATCTTTGTTTATTCTGTCTGGTGTAATAACCACAATCAGATGTTTAGTGCAGATTTTCAGACGCCGTCGCTGTAATGTCTATGTACGGGAGAGGGTATGGCAATTTCCTCGGAATACTTATTTTTTCACTATTGGTGGTTTTTTTTTTTTACTTAAAGCAGTTAGATGGAATTGTACCCACTTATCCTGATTTAATAAGTTAAGTCATGCATTTCCACATTTTTTCGATTCTCTTGCATTACAATGCTAATCAATTTAACTTGAATGTTAAAAAATATGGCTGTTTACCTAGATATGACACATAAATCCATTTTCAAGTGGTATTTTACCCTGAAATATTTAGTTCACACTTTTGGTAGGGGAAAATATGAGCTACTATGGTAATATATGGAACCTTGACCAAGATGTTTCAAGCTACTTTACATTATACCTTCACTTGACTTAGAGACACAAAATGTGCATATTTGTCATCTATATGGAAAACCCTTACCATCAGACCATTTGGTTCTTCAGAAATTGACTTAGGCATTTCAGAACCATTTATGAATCTTAAGGAACTTCTTAAGTCTTTAAAGAACTTGCTACATGTAGTTGTGATCCATTCTTCTGCTTAGAACAACATTAAAAGGGATTAGCAGCGATTTGCTAATCCAAAACATCGAAAAAATTATCAAAATTCATATTTTTTTTTGTACTGCTTGGATATGCAAACATAACCTGCAAGTGTGGATTGAAATCAGTGTATTAAAGACAAGGCAGTACTTTTATCTGATTCTTTCATCTATACGTGATATCAAAATTCCGACTTGAGATCAAAAAAGCCTTTCTCGGTGAATATCGCAGATATTAAGCGTGATATTGGACCATGATAAATACAGGTTGACCTCAAACACAAACATTTTAATATTGATCTTGTTTATTCTGTTGCTAGTGTAAACCCAACAATCGGATGTTAATTGTAGATTTTGAGACGTCATCGATATATGTCTATTTGGGGAGAAGGCATGACAAATTTCCTAAAATTCCAATAAAAAATTTTTTTCACTATTTGGTGGGTATATGGCATTTCACCACACTTATCCTGACTTGTAAGTTAAAACAAAGGCCATTTCCACATTTTCGATGTCTCACAATATCGATGCTAATCCCTGTATTAAGGTTCCGCAGGAAACTAAAAGGGTTCTGAAATGTTCAAGGTCCATGGCCCTGATCGCTAATAGCCTCGTCCCCAGGCGACACCAGATTTTACGGAAGTTGTCAAAATTTTGGTATCAGAAGAAAGCTACTGTTTTTCTCATTTACCCTTTGAAATCTTAGCCCCACAGGAGTTTGGTTTGAGTTTTGAGGCGAAAATGTGCCCCTTTTTGGTCGACCAATATTAATTTTCACAGTACTCTTTGGGGATGGAAAATCATGTTTTAACTCTCACAGCAAAAAACGGGTTGGAATATCGGCGCGAAACTCTACGATGGGGTTTTGGGGTGAAGGCCATTCTATCAAGATGTAAAACTTATAGACTTAAATCGGGCCATCCCCCTTTAAAAATTTTTTTTATTTGAACAGGTTTTCAATGGTTAACAGAATACAACCGTCATAAAAAGAATAATACAAACCAAAGAAAAATAAACAATGTTGAAGACTTAACACCCAAAAGCAGGTTCTATTGCACACACTATATGCTTATTTAGATATATTATAGAGTAAAAAAAAGATGGTTATTAAAAATCTGAAATGGTTCCTGGCAGCATAGAGAACCATTTTGAGTTCTTGTCAACACTTTGGGGAGAAAAGGGTTCCATCTAGAAGACAAAAAATAATGGTTCTAATTTGATTTTTTTCTGTACCTTGATAACACCAAGGTAGTTGAAGTCTACTTCTATGCCTTATACAAGACAAGAATGTTAGCCCTGTGATGTTTAATGGTTACCATGGCAACTACAGTCTGTGCTAAGCGTTTACTCAGGAAAATGCTATACGAACATGCAGTCTCTAATCCAATACATCTATACATTTATTGCCGATGCAATTGAAGTATGGTAATTATGTCTTACAGGATATAACATTTACATGTTCATTATTTTTCATGCATGTAACCATAAGTCGTTTCCCTGCAAATAAAACGATCCACATTGAGCGGAGAATGAAGCGAGGTTGGGGAATTTCATAAAAACCTAAGTAAATAGACATAAAAAATCATGGCAACCATGACAACTAAGGTTTAAATTAAGTGACGCAGGATTTTGTGTGATTGTTTGATGTTCAAAAGTTCCATCAGAAGACAATAATTTCTGGAGCAAATGAGTTCTGTGAATTTTTTGTAATTTTTCTGCGTTTGGAGACATCTCAAAGCAATTTCTTACAGCACTGCTCTTGAGTTTTGATTTGATGGTTGAGATTGGACGTGGTTGAATTTAATGAATAACTTCTCTCAAAGTGGGTTAGCTTGAAACGAGTTGCAGGTTTGAATAACAATATTCGTAATTGAAATCAGGTATACCTGATCTTAATATCTTAATTAGCCTGATTTTACAGGTACAGGGGGGATGGGGGGGTCAATTTTGTTAACTGCTCCCAATATGTTTTGTATAGACCAGTAACATCCTACGTCACTTCTGTTGTTGCCTGCGAATCCATTCATGCGAATCGTATGGCCCATAGTATTACAACTCTAACAGATACAATTGCCAGTGTGTAACAGTGCAGGCCGACTATTTCAAAGAACCAGCCCTAAACATGTTTACAAAACATTGCTGTTAACTGGTCTATAGCTGGAATTTTTTCTTTTGGTAACCAGTAAAAAGTCAGTGGTGTCAATTGTGTGGTCTTGTGTGATACTTGGAAAAAAATATTGCTGAAAAGTATTTCTTTATTGACAGTCAAATATTCAAAATGCCCAGATCTCATAAAAAAAAAAGTATCAGAAAAAATTTGTCTGTGGATACCAATTTCCAATATGTATATTATTTTGCACTTAGTGGAAGGATGTGAAGTTCCCCATTCATAGAGGGCATATGGGGGAGTTTGATCCCTCCCATAAACACCGCCAGCCGATACCAAAAATTTCAAGGAAGCAACTTACATTTTGAGTCTTTGTGTTCGACAAACCTATTTTCGAATCTTTCTAAATCAATCAAGACATTATAATGTGGACTTTGGTGAATAAGCAAATGACTCTTTTAGTTTTAGCATATTGTTTTCAACTGTCTTGAATATATGACACTAACTTCAGAGGACAATTTAGAATCTGACCATTTCAGAACCTTTAAAAAAACCATATATCTGACCATATCAGAACCTTACAAAAAACCTATATCTGACCATATCAGAATACAAAAAAAAAACATTATCTGACATATCCGAACCTTATAAAAAACCCTATAAGACATATCAGAACCTTACAAAAACCCTATATCTGACATATCAGAACATTACAAAAAAACCCTATATCTGACCATATCGAACCTTACAAAAAACATATAATTGACCATATCATGAACCTTATAAAAAACCCTATATCTGACCATATCAGAACCTTACAAAAACCCTATATCTGACCGCTATCAGAACATATAAAAAAACCTATATCTGACACAATATCAGACCTTATAAAAAAACCGATATCTGACATATCAGAACCTTATAAAAAAACCTATATCAGAACCTAAAAAAAACCTATATCTGACCATATCAGAACCTTTAAAAAAACCATAGCGACCATATCAGAACCTTTAAAAAACACCTATATCTGACCATATCAGAACCTACAAAAAACCTATGGACAAGGTTGAAGTAAATGGGTATGTCCTAAATTATGTGAACAGATGGTTTGAGTTGGTGATTAAAAGGTTTGTTATAATGGTAACTGGCCAGGTTGAGATGGAGGATTACCACTACAGGTGAGCTGCTGTGTTTTAACTGCAATCGCTGGATGTCAAGAGAGGAAGACGATAATGAGATATGCAGGGAACTCCAAGCGGGTGAAAAAATGCAAGCCAGTCTATCCAGGTAAGAGAACACAGGTGGATAGGTAGGTAATGAGATGGGAGAGGATGAGGTGGAATTTCTGCTGGATGTCAGCAGGAGGACTGATAATGAGAAATTTGAGGTATGGGGACAGATGGTGAAAACATCGCATTGGAAAACTTTCAGGGATGCTTAGGCAAATAACTTTGATAAGCCATGACAAAATGAGAATGCGAAATAAGT
>JAMKCH010045542.1:0-22773 GCA_023653785.1 Ophioderma brevispina | reverse complement strand
TGCAAAATGCTGGTTTATACAAATTGCCATCACTTTATTTGGTCATCATGTTTTTGACACTACACAACCAATGATCGGTATTTGAGCTATGATGCAAATTTTATTATTTCGGCCCTGGTTGGTAGAAATCTAAGGACCTTTTTCACATGATGCTGCAGCACTATAACCTCTATTCTGTTAGGGGGATTACTATTAATGGAGGGGCAGGACAGAGTTTTAAATTCGCATAATACTAGCCAAATCACGCAATAGGTTGTTCTATGATTCAAAGAGTATATGGGTTGCCAAGCAAAACTCGAGACAAACTACAACGACTGCAACAATATTATTGTAAGCTGTGTGGCCGGAAGGTGGAAAGCGCCATTTAAACAATCCCAAGATTTGGAAAGGGATTAGTGCCTGTTGTTTTCTTAGGGGTGCAGTTCGTATAACTGGTTTAATTCTTGGCATAATTGGCCGTTATTTTCACCCTACAAAATCAATTTGTAATCGGATGAGGACGATGGAACAAGTCACGGCCCTATTCCAAGACCGTCTCAATAGCCAGCCATGTTAGTGGACAAGACAGACGCCATTCCCGTAACAATACATTCACCTGTCAATGACCTGTGCAAACTCCAAGAAAAATGGATAGATGACCGCTTATGTATGGTAGTTTTGGAATGTATGCATCTGGTCCACCAACATGTCGGGTGCGACGTTCATATTGAATAGTTATTCCATGCATTCGACAGGTTCAAAACTTTCCTCGCTCCCTGCTATCAGTGTGATTATATAGATCTTTACATTTGCAAAATAAAAACAAAACAAAAAACAGTAAAAAACAGCAAGAAGCGTTCGTGGCAATTCGTGGCAATTTCTGCCAAAGGCCATTAAGGTGTAGACATCACTGCCCAGAGTCTCAGTGTATCCAGCATGTTTTTTAATTCAAAAGTATTCAACGGTTTCAGACATTCACTTCAGGCTTAGTTGTAGAAAGTAGTATCTGAAAAGTGAAAGGAGGATTAGCTGGTATTAGCACATACAATAGCAATCTGATGAATGATGCTTTCAAGTTGATCCAATGTTAACCGTCTTAAAATGTCAGCATCTTTGGTGAGAATGAAGATATAGAGGTAAACTATTATTAGTACTCTCCTTTTTCAAAAATGTAAACACCAAATGTTTAAAATTTGTGCACGTACTTTAAGTACGGTCCATTTCCTTAGTCAGGACTATTGTTCAGCATTGTGTCCCTCTTAAAATACTGCGTGTATTGATATAATATCGGTTAAGGCACTCTCCAGGCACAACTTGTTTGAGCGTCTGGTTGATCCAAGTTTGCGGGGCAGGGGTTTGACCGGAATCGGCATTGGAATTACATGTTGCATCGACCCTTGGGAACCTTTCACTAGATTTTACCAGAATGATTACCAGATTTAACAGTTTCTCCTGGTCGGAGGGAGTTGTCGACCTCGTAAGATAAAGCATAAACGAATGAAGACTAATGACTCATCCTTCGGAGAAGCCAGAACGTTGTAGGCGAGACTGGGAGACTGGGTCCTAAACGACGGTCGACGGACATAGGCCGGAGCCCTTTGAAATTTGAAAACATAATTTATGAACAAAAAAACCCAGAAGGAATAATTAAGCCCTCAATTCATAGGCTTAAAACCAAACAAATGAAAGAAGTAGGGGTCGAGGGAAAATAGAGGCCCAACGAGTCTCCAGTCACAGAGGGGAGGGGAATTTGCACCATTTAACGAATATAGAGCAGTCAATATTTGTTTTATATAACATATAAAATATTTCTGTCATTGAAAAAACTTGCCAAGTCGTGTGAGATCACCAAATGCCACCGCAACAAGGCTAGTCAGATACCAAGCAGGAAAACAGAGTTCCATAAAACTTGAACTATTTCCCCGTGATGGGGGAAATCGTACCTTTTTATGGGACACTTTTTTCCCTCCTGTGAAATTTTGGGGAAACTAGTCTCAAATATGTTATGTCACGGGATATAGTATCCACCAATCAAATGACAGAATTATTTTTTATGTGTTATATAAATGCTTCCTGCCCACAGACACTTACAATGTTGGTGGCCATAGTGTCATGGTCGCGTGACGCGTTGACGCTCTGATGATGACGAAATTTACGTCACTACGCAATCATTGTCCAGAATCGCTAGCGGTGACCTGAGCGGCAAAGCGTCAAGCCAATAAATCGATCTCCCGGCCCGCCGGGTTGCCGCTTTGGCCCAATCGCATGACTGATTGAATTCAAACTGGAGCACGGTTGCGCTCATGACGTATTCCGGCGCTAGCGCGCTTGATAGATATAAGCTCAATCATGCAAGCGGCGTACACCGAGCGGTTTGCCGCTACAGCGGCAAGCGGCATTGACACTGCCATGACACTATGTAAGTCACTTAAGCAGTCCGCCGGAGCCACGGAGGGGGCGGAGGAGGGCGCGGCGCCTCCCGTTAATTCTGCAAATTCTTGCAAATCACCCCTTTTGGACAAGTTACAGCCTTGCAGCCCCCCGGTAAGTTTACGTTTTTCCAAAAATCGGATCCGCACTTGTTAAGCGGGACCCAATATTTTTCTCCCTGATGGAGGAGCAGCCGACAAGACGGAAAGATTGAGAGGGTTTGCTTCAAAACCAGGCTGTTCGTTTTTGGGTAGGAATACTGGGCGAAGGAACAAACCGTAACAGTCATACTAGAAAAATAAAATTCTTGTTCCCATTAGTTAAGGCGCGTAATTGAGAGGTTTACGAGGAGTTCGGCATTGGTCGCAGTAGCGGGCGCTATTCAGAGAGTATAATTCTGATATCAAACCATGCAGAATGCATTAGTGTAGGTGTGCACTATGCATAATTAATACTGACCAAATAAGGACATAACAACGATCTAACAGGTACGTCTCCGTTTTCCTGGGGGTCGTGGTTTAAACGGTTGTGTCCTCATGTGGTGTGTCCGCGGGTTGCTGCATATGCTTACAATAAAGGGCCATGGCCGCCGATCGCAATAGCCTAGTCCCCAGGGCCCCCAGGAATTTACCGGAAGTGGTCAAAACTTATGTCAGAAGAAAGCTAACGATTTTTTTCCATGTACCTGTGAAATCGTAGGGCTAAAGGATGTTTTTTACTTGTGAGCGCCAGTATTGGCAGCACCACACCTGTTTTCTCTCCTATATCTCCTGCTTTTGTTGGTTATGTGCGGCGTTGTGCATTCAAAATTGTGCTACAGTGTTAATCTCTGGACTGTAGTGACACTAACAGACATTTTGGAGGATTTTTGACATCATACAGAAGTAATTTTTGACTCTGCTTTTTCTACAAAACCAAGTGTGTGGTTTATATGGCTATGGTAACACACTAGCAATTGGCATAAATTCCCGCAGCATTGGGCAACCACTGGTGGCCCTTGGATTTGGCCTGTGGCCTGGCTTATACAACGTACACATATTGATTCACATCTATACTTTATTGATTGGGGATCTCAGGACCAATAAATGGTGTGTTTATTCGAGAAAATCACCTACTAGATTAAACATCATCACAGTGGTTACTGCTAGACCTAACTACCATCTGAGGACTGAGACACTTGGTATTGAATGCAAAAGCTGCACCAGGAGAGGTAAAAGGGCAGGTAGACTCAGCCTAACTGCCTTATGCCATGGCCCACCTCACATACTACCATCTTATGAACTTTTGGATTATGAACTCCCAGTCCCATTAGAAACAACATCACTCTGGTGATGGTAATTCTTCACCATAAAGCTGGACATATGTTTCTCACAGAAAACGTGGCTCAAGGGACTCTGATCAGGTTGACATTGGTAACCGTGCCCGCCTGGGTACACTGTTATAAATCTTTTTCGTGATGCCGATACTCGCGTGGTGGAGGTTTGGTGGTGTTTTTAAAAAAGTCGTGTCTTGATCTTGAAATGCACTGACCCGCTTCTTCTCTGATCCATGTCTACTTTTGAGCATATGGTAATTCGTTCAAAGAAACTCAATCTTACTTGCTATAGTTTATAGACCATCATCTTCTCAGTGTGTCGGCAGAATTCTATGATGAATTTGAATAGTACTTAATTCTGTTGATCTTCTGCCTGGTCGGACAATGGTTCTTGGTGGACTTCAATTTCATTACAACAAGCCAAATGAAGTGAAATCTTTGTCTCCATTTTGACAGCTCTTAATTTCCAACAGTTGATATCGGGCACAACTCACAAGTCAGGTAAAACTCTCGACTTGGGTTTCTTGTTAAGGATGAAGAGTCACTTGTTAAATGTTCTGCATTTATCCAATGCCTGTGTCTGATCACTTCTTAATAAGATGTAGTATGGGCATTGAGAAGCGCACAGGAGATGCAACTTACACACTAGGCCTTTCGTGGAATTAATCATCAGTCTTTTGCCAAAGACCTCTCTTCCAGATTGTGCCTGCGTAGACCAATGATGATAGCAATTGATGATCTTGTTGATTGGGTTCAAATCAAGTTTCTGGTCGTGTGGTATTGGATTGTCATGCTCCGGTCTTGACAAGGACACGCTCTCCCCGTCATAAGCCAGAGTGGTATAAATGATGCTGTTCGTGAATGCTCGACGCTTTCTTCGCAGATTGTGAAGACGCTGGCGTGCAACAGGCCGCAGACGTGGTACCGTGAACATATATGCTTCTCAGGGATGGCTGTTGATAATCATCTCTGATGCAAAACGACGTATTATAATAATCATCTGAATAACTGTAGTATTAAGGACAAGGTACAAACGATACACATACTCTACTCAACAATATTGTGATTCAACTCTATGTACTTGCATCAGTTTAGTACTACTTTTGATAGCAAGTTAAACTATTTCGTCACAATAGTGATTGCGCTTGGTTGCCCGGTCAACCACTTCATTGTAAAACAATGATGGTTCTTTATTACCATGTTCATTAATCACCTTTGACAAAAATTCCCAGGATGAGCTGTTTGATCTCATTAGCATGTCCTAACTAAGTCTGCATTTTGATCCACTACCCACTGTTAGTTTAAGGAACATCTGCCTATTATCAACCTGTCCTTCCAGGATTGTAAATGCTTCCTTAAAATCTGGCTGCTTTCCTAGTGAACTGCGGAAGGCAGTTGTTTTAACTCCCTATTTCAAAAAACGTCATTGGGCAAGCAGCAGCTCTCTAATTATAGACCAGTCTCTATTTTGCCCTTTGTTGGCAAATTAATTGATAAAGTATTGCCTAAACGGTAACTGACTATGTGCTGCAAAGAACTTATCTGAACCATACCAATCTGCTTATCGGGCTGATCAATTTCTAATTCTGAAACAAGCTTCTTTTGGATGTTCATGATTCTTTTCTGAGAGGATGGTGAATTGTAAAGCTGTTTTTATGTCATGTTTAGATCTAACCGCTGCATTTGATCCTGTTGATCACAATTCTCTGCACGGTTATCTAACAATTATTGGCATAAATCTGCTCTGGATTGGTTTCAGTCCTATCTTGACCAAAGAACATGTAATGTTTTAGTTAAGGGGGCTTCTTCTGTGGTCCTCCATCTTGAACGTGGTGCACCTCAGGGCTCCGTCCTTGGCCCCTTCTGTTTTACTTTAAAAAAAAATTACACTAGCTGCATTGGTCAAATTATTCGCAACCATGGCATTAAGTTAATCCATCTATATGCTGATGCAATGTCATTACTAGTAAAAGTTTGGATCCTACAACACGGCCTGGCGATGCTGGCCTGTGTTTGTTTAAGGCCCTCTCAGTGCATCGAAGAGTTGCAGTCTTGGTTGTGCAATAATAAACTTAAGTTAAACAATTCCAAAGACAGGAGAGATCTTTCTTGACTGTTCCCAATCCATTACTCAGCCCTTCAGCATCCACTCTTCTGTTGGCGGCCTTGCAAATCATGTTTTCCTACCTCCATTAAAAATCTTGGTGGGGTTATCCGATATGATAAAGAGGAGTTTCATTGTCACCAATTGAAACACAATCTGTGGCATTTACACGAGGATGACCTTGAAACTTTAAAAGTACTGATACCCTGGGAAAACTATCCGGCAGACAAGACCTAGACAAAAGATCTTATTTTAATCTCTTCCCAACAAGACGGAAAATTGGTATAGTTTAACATGACACTCGCCACTGGTCCAGGTGAAATCCATTATCAATTACTTAAGCCACCTTCACAAGAATCCTCGTGCACTGCTAGATATTTTTTAATAAAATTGGGAATCTGGAATGTTCCCAAATGTATGGCGAGAAAGTACAAATTTTTCTGTTTCGAAACCAGGGAAAGATGCAACCAAGCCAACAAATTATCGTTTAATTTCCCTAACAGCTGTTTTTTTTTTTGATAAGACCATGGAAAGTCACTGGCTGATATCTAAGTGTCAACGTGGTTTTCGGTAGGGGCGAAGAAGCGAAAGAAGAAAGAACCTACGGACCAAACTTGTATGCCTTGAAATCATTTTTATACATCATATCAAGTTCAGTATGGTGATCTAGAGAGAGAAGGCATATGGATACATATATTGGGAAATATGGTATTCTAAAAGGATTGCATAATTAAGGACTAAGAGGTAAAATGTCTTTGTTTATCAAGAAACTTTTTGGACAGATCGTGTTTTTCGGGTGCGTCTGGGAAAAGCGTCCTATCAGAGTACATAATTCAAGAGAGGGTGTACGGCAAGGTAGCATTCTCCCTGGTATACTATTTCTTATTCCAAGGGTGGGCCAATACAGGAATGGAGCGATCGTTGTTTCTAGATGACTTATTCAATTTCTAATCTCATCAAATATAAGCACTACAGCAAATGCGAAATTGTAGAAAAAGAATTAACAATGGGCAGATGAAAATGGTTTCCACGTTCTCTAAAACTAAAAGTGTTTATATGCTTTTCTGCAACAAAAAAAACCGTCTTCGCCTGACCCAGAAACTTTAAAATTGCAAATGGTTTCCCTATTCCAGTCGTTTTACAGACTAAATTCTTAGGACATTGTCTGGAAATTTGGGAATTGGGAAAGAGTTTCATTGATTTCGATTTGTAAAATAGGTTCAAATCGATGTTATTCAAAATATCAGCTAATCAATTGTTCTTTTTGAATGTTTCATGCAGTCAAGTACGTGAATGTCCATTTCGATTTCTAGTTCGTTGGCTGGGTGGGTCTTCGTGTGCGAGAGTGTGCACTAAGTTACTCTTCATAGCCATGTTGTACTAGGACAACAGGACATAACAAAAAAGTGAGGGTAGACTTTTGATAACCCGGGCATTTCTTTGCGATTTTTTCGTTTTCAAAAATGGCCGCCAAAAATGCAATTAATCCTCATATAATGGCGTTTTCATAGCCACTGATAGGGGTGAAATGAACCCCGTGTGTAGTATTTTTGTTATTTGTTTATAGTTTAAATGTAATGAGCGGGTCCACATTTACCACTATTAAATTAGTTTTTTTTTAAAAAAAAAAAAAAAAAAAATGGCCGCCAAATTGCTATTAACACCTTATAATGATGTTTCTCTTCAATAGGCATAAAATGTAGTAAAATGGTTTCCATGTTTTCAGTGTTTTCCTATTTTTTTTGTTTATGTCAACATGTATGAGAGTGAGAGAGCGGTCATATTAAACACTTTTTAAATTATTTATTTTTTTCCTTATTGAGGGCGCTTTTCAAAATGACCGCAAATGCTATTAAAACCTGATAATGATGTTTGATGGTCCAGTTTTCAGTGTTTTCATATATTTGTGATGTCATAGATAGGGTGGTTCACCATCCCCCATTTACGGTATTAATAAATGGAAGGCGCTTTTCCAAAAATGGCTGCCAAATGCAATTTAAGTACCTCATAAATTAATGTTTTATAGCCAAAAAATTGGGTGAAAGAATGCCCCATTTTTTCAGTGTGTTTTGCTCTATATTGTGGATGTCAATGTATAGAGCGGTCACATTCACACCACTTAAATATATTTCTTAACGGAGGGACGCGTTTCAAAATGGTCGCAAAATGGAAATAATACCTTATAATGGCGTTTTAATAGCCAAAAAGGTTTTCAGTTTACCTATTTATGGTATTTTTTTTCTCCTCAAGGTGTTGTAGTTATTCGTACTTATAGTGTGGCAGCACCACCATGTTAGTAGAGTGGTTACCAGGGCCCGGCAAATATATCATCTGTCATCATAGCTAACTTAACCGTAGGGATGTGAAATGATGATGACAAAATTCAAAGTAGGGCAATTTGCCAACGAGGCTATTTTCCTAAATGAAGCCATCTTAACGCCTAAAACACCTAAGAAGAGACAATTTGGTGTAAATGTTTTTTCTAGGTCAAGGAGTTCAAAAATTAATTCCCAAAACTATAAAATGTTGCATGTGCCGAGATTTTTCCAAGATGGCTGACATTTTCTTGACACAAACGCTACATTTCCTATTATATAGCCCGAAGATGATTGTGGTGTCAAATTAAAGATTTTTCGGGATCAAGGCTTTCAACTAAAACTATTTGCCAAGACTGTCCAGATGAATATAAAAGTACTGGAAGTTTTCATACGTCACTATTTTCCAAGATGGTCAACATATAAAGGCAAAAGTCCTTTATACCTCATGCTATAACAGCACCTTGGATGACGATTTTGGGGTGACAAAGTGGATGTGTTTAGGTCAAGGATTTCAACAGCATATTGCTCAAAACTGTCAGATGAGTTTCGTGAGTCATGTTTTTCATGGACTATCAATTGACAGACAGACCCCAATAATTTGACCCCCCTTGACTACACTATATGTATTCACCCGCCAAAACATATAATTCTGGAATTGCATGAAATTTGATATTTAAGCTGTAATACTTTAATAGAAACTATTATTTGTATATATCAGGGATATGTTCAGTATAATGGCCCCGAATTTCGAACAATAAAATGGTCATGGTCACGTGCACACCTATGGGTAGTGATGTGGTTTTGGGGTTTTCACTCATGTGACCATAAAACGCAGTTAGGAAGTTCTAAGGAGGATTACTGAGGAGTTCTCTATTGTTATTAATTATGAGCATCTGTGTTAATATATCTTTACACTTTGCCCCTTAAGCCTACATTGCAGTGTATTACCCCTATTGGGGGTACTTGTATTTAAAAAATTTGGGTTTATCTTGGAAAAAAGTGACAAATTCAAATTCCATAAACATAACAAAAACAAAATCAGCGCTTTTATAATATTCATCTATATTTTGAGAATAGTTTTAAATATTGACTCTTTCCCTAACCAGCAACACTAATTTTTGACACCAAAATCATCTTCTTAGGTTATATAATAGAATATAACGTTTTCTCGTTTGACGGATGTCGGCCATCTTGAAAAAGAGCCGTAATATATAAATTTCCATGACTCAGACAATTCTGGCAACTGTATATTGAACCTCTTGACCCAGACAACATACATTCCGATACTAGGCAGTCAACCATAGTGTGCTATTACCTTTAAAATGGCGGCATTTTGAAAATGTGTGTTTATGCAAATTGCCACAACTTTTATTTTTTTTATTTTTTTTATTTTTTGCTTTTTTTAAGTTTTTTATTTTTTTCTTATTGCAAATGTTACTTATTATTCCGGCCCTGGTTGTAGAATCTAAGGCCCTTTTCACCTGATGCTGCCAGCACTAGTAACATAATTGCGGTTCGAAACGCACTCCGCTATCAGGGATACTGGTTATTGGTCCTGTTTATTGAGGCTGACTTTTCTATACACTTTACCTCACCAAATGGGGAAACTCTACAAGACAGGAAGGGGTAAATCCCGAATACTTTTTGTTAATTCAATTAATGGTAGCATGACTTGACGTTGTTTGGTTCAGAGTCCTTCACGGATTGTCATTGTAAGAATCAAAGATATATCAAAGCCTGTTTTCACTGATGAAGACTTCCACACATGATCCAAGCCATGTCTGAGAAATCCTCAAATGTTCTGCGACCTTGTCTCAGCGTTCATACATTGGCCACATGTCCACTATAATATGTATGATGTGGAAAATCTTTTTTTCTCTTTGTCTCCTCCTACAGATGCTCACCGATTGCCAATTAACCATTACGCCACGCTGCCATCAGGAAATCGTCACAATCATTGGTCGCTCAATCAAGGTTACAGCTGCTAGACGCGCAATCCAACCCATCAGCACTTAATTGTAATGTTCTAGGTATATTCATCTCAGTTTAAACAAAGCATAAAAATCGTCACTGCTTGACAAATACAACGTGTTCCGCTTAGCCCTATCAGGTCTTTTGAAACAACATTTCCAATACCACAGTGGCAAAAAATGGACTTTCAATTACAACTATGGGCGCGAATTTTTATTCATTTTGAAAAAATAACTGATCGTGGTTTTAAAACATCATCACAAAGTGTTAAAAAAAAACCTTAAATAAATAAACGATTTTTGGCTGCCATTTTTTAAAAGCGCCCTCCATTAGGATAATTACCTTTTAAAATGCTGAATTTGGACCGTGTACCGCTCTCTAAAACTGTGCCATTTACACCCCACCTGGTCTCACCCCGCATGTTTGGGCAGTAAAGAACTTAATTTTGAGGTGTTAAATTATATTTGGCGGCCATTTGCAAAAGCGGCATTCCCTTAGGAAGACATTTTAAGTATGAATGTACCGCATCTAATACATTTGTCCATCAACAAATATAGGACATCACTGAACAACTGGACCATTTACCCTATTTATGGTAATTTTTTTTAATGTGTGTTTTTTAAAACGATTTTTTTTTGGCGGCCATTTTTGAAAAGCGCCCTCCATTACGAATACGTTTAAGTAAGTGATGATGTGAAGCGCGCTATACATTTGAACATCACAGATTATAGCAACCCCTGCAAAACTTGGCAATTCACCCCATTTTTTTGGCTAGTGACACATCATTATGAATTTAGTAGGTTCTAATTGCACTTGGGGGCGGCCATTTTGAAAGCGCCCTCCATGATGAATACACTTAAGATAGTGAATTTTTACCGTCTCTAATACTTTTGACTTCAACAAATATAGGAAACACTACAAAATGGCTATGAAAAACGTCATTATATGGTGTTAAAAATGCATTTTTGGCGGCCATTTGAAAACGCCCTCTCGGGGTAGCAAAAGTCTACTCTCACTTTTTGATATGTCTGATGGTCTAGTCCACCCATGGCTGTGAAGAGTAACTTAGGGCACTCTCATGCAACACGGGGACCCACCCAGCACGGACTATTTAATGGCCTGAGTATATTACAGAGCAATATTAAGTCAAAAATCATTTTAATGTCTTGAATTGGCAATTAAAATTTCAGGCACCCATAGTCTTTCCTTTTCCGCTTACAATTCTTTTAACAGTTGTGTGATTTTTTGTAATTAATCCGGAAAAAGAAGCGCCATTTTGGTCCCATGGTGGCTAAGTGTACTGCATCCCAAATGCAACTGGATTTCAGAAGTATGAGTATGACTATGTGGGCAAGTTCTACGCTTGTTGTTTATATTTTAGTAGGTTGGTAGGTCATCAAGAAGCGGATAGGGCATTGAATAGGATATCGTTAGATATTGCAATGCTCTGCAACTTCTCAAATCATTTTCCGATTTTAATTAAATCTCATAAGGCGCTTGAGGTCGAGGTACAACGGCCGATTACAGGATGTGTGCCTTTTGACTAGAAATTCCCACACCTACCTACAAATTATTTTTTAATATGATAATGGGATTGGAACAAATATCTTCTTATATATATTTGGACCGAAATCGTTGTTATTACTTATTCTTATCCTTAACGATCATATCTGACAGAAAACAGAAAGAACTACCATTTTGCCATATCATCAAACAAAGTTCTTGGATAGCAATACTTTCATTACAATCACTTTATCTGGAGGTGGTTCATATTCAGGACATTCCTGCCGGTCATACATTCATCAAGATCTAGTGCCTCTCTCAGCCCACTTCGTAAAGCACCGAGAACGTAGCTGAAATAGACTTCATCTGTTTGCTTTTACAATTTTGCTTCGGCCACCAAGAATACTTTTGACACCCCGAGCCTTCAACTTAAGGAGCATTCTTGAGAGATCTCGACAGGCCAACCACTAAAAGCTCACCGAAAGGTGAGAGAGGATTCTGTCAACATTCCTTGACCCCCATAAATTCTGTCCTGCATTTGGCGGCCTTTTTAAAAGCGCCGCCATGATGAATACCTTAATTGCACCTGAATTTGCCCGCTCTCTACAAACGTGCCAGGTCACACCCATTTTGGGCAGTGTAAAAACTTAATTTATGCAGGTGTTAAATTATATTTGGCGGCCAATTTTGAAAAGCGCCTTCCATTAGGAATACACTTAAGTGGTGAATGTGACCGCGCTATAAATTTGCCATCAACAACTATAGGAAATCACTGAAACTGTACCATTTTTACCCCTATTGTGCAATTAAAAACCTCATTATAAATGTTATATGTATTTGCGGCCATTTTGAAAAGCGCCCTCCATTAGGAACACATTTAAGTGAGAATGTGAGCGCGCTATACATTTGACATCAACAGATATAGCAAACCACTGAAAACTTGGCCATTCATTACCCCATGTTTTGGCTAGTAGAACATCATTTGAATGTTATAGTGCTAAATTTTGGCAGCTTGGGGGCCATTTTGAACAAAAAAGCGCCCTCCATTAGAAATACCTTAAGTAGTGAATTTTACCGCTCTATAACATTTGACTTTCAACATATAGGACAACACTACAAAAATGGCTATGAAAAAACGTCATTAATGGTGTTAAATGCATTTTGGCGGCCATTTGTGAAAACGCCCTCTCGGGGTAGCAAATCCACTCGCCTTTTTTGATATGTCTTGATGGTCTAGTCCATGCTGTTAAGAGGTAGCTTAGGGCACATCTCATGCACACCGGGAACCCATCCAGCTAACGGTCCTATTTAATGGCCTGATTAATTACAGAGCAATAATTAGTAAAAAATCATATTTAAGGTCATGCAATTGGCAATTAATTCAGGCACCTCCATAAGGCTTTCCGCTTACAATTATTTACGTTGTGTGATTGTCTTGTAATAATCGGAAAAAGAATGCGCCATTTTTGTCCATGGTGGCTAAGTTTACTGCATCCCAAATGCCAACTGGATTTCAGAAGATGGTATCTGTGTTGCAATCTACGCTTTTGTTTGTTTTATATTGTGTATGTATCAAAAACAAAATGTCATTGAAGATATCGTTAGCTATTGCAATGCTCTGGCAAATTCTCAAAATCATTTCGATTTTAATTAATCTCAGTAAAGTCGCGATCCGAGGTCACGGCCGATTACAGGATGTTGTGCACTTTTGACTAGAAAAATTCCACCCAAACTCTAACACAATATTTGTTAAGATGATAATGTGAGTTGGAAAAAATATCTTCTTATATAAGTTGTGGACCGAAATCTTTATTTACTTATTCTTTCCTTTAAGATCATATCTGACAGAAAACAGAAAGAACTACCATTAACACTATCATAACAATGTTATCATTCGGATGCATCTTGCAATTACAATCACATTATCTTGGAGGTGTTTCATATATCAGGACATTCCTTGCCTTCACATAACATTCAAGAATCTATGTGCCTCTCCCCTCGCTCCTCTCTCCGCTCTCTCCCCACTGGTCGTAAAGCACCGAGACCGTAGTCTGAAATGACTTCATCTGTTGCTTTCGCCAACAAAATACTTGACAAACCCGAGCCTTCAACTTAAGGAAGCATTCTTGAGAGATCTCGACAGGCCAACCACTAAAAGCTCCTAAAGTAGAGGATTCTGCAACCAGTCCGTGACCACCATAAATTCTGTTGCACGTGGCGGGGCATTTTAATCATACATGCGCTGAAGTACGATTCCAACTCTTCTTTGGATTTCCTCAGATTGATATTCAACACGCCAGGCATCTTCACCCAAAATATTAGCCACTAAAAGTTTAGTGAGTCCTTAGGGGAAGATGACCGTATAGTAAGCTCCTAAATTCAAGAAATAGTAAAGTATTTGTAACCGATCGTTTATATGGAGAACTGCTCATTGTCATCCCCCAAAACTGTTCAGGAAATTTCATGTTGTAGATTGTTTCCAGAAGCTCTGCATGGTCCATTTGTAAATCTCTTCCAATTTCCAGTCAGGGAGTTCCGGTTTAAATTCCACCATGCCGCTGCGGAGAGAACTCCTACGCTGAAGGTAACAAGTACGTAATCTCCGGTGTAGATAGTTCCATCGTAACAGTTAGTAAAACATTGACAAGATTGTTTTCGTCGCCATAGTCAATTTTGGTGAACGCTGCTTGAGTCGGGTTGTGGCTTGGCAAACATGGTGTGGTAAGAACATGGTGCTATTTCTTCAAAGATGGCACTGTAGCCAACGCTGGTCGGTTACGATAAAAAAGTGTGCTCTTCAGAGTTAATAAAGCCACTGATAAAAAGATTGTCCATCTGTTCTCTCGCTTGTTTCAAAGTCTTAAGATACCACTCCATGACTTTCTCCAAGGTTTTTTGCCAGCCATCCTCCACTGGCAGTGGCTGCTTTTGACGGAAATATCTGGTTTGCCGTTGATCACTATATCTTTTGCAGTCATTTAAGCCTTAGTTTTTGTTCGCTTCTACAAGCCTGTCCCAACTTAAATCCGTTTCTTGATCAGTAAAAACATGGCCTTTAATATCGCGGAGAGTTAACCAATTCCCATCCACGGTGGATACCTCTATTGGCGAATCATTCAACACCCAGTTAACATATATCCGAGTACCCAGGACCTCACCCATTGGTGCTCCTAGTTCACTGGTTACATTGGCAAATGTTTCAAAAAAACTTTATTCCCCCCCACCAATGTAATCTGCACCTTCTATGACAGACAATCGTCCATTCCGTTGTCATGGAATCTTGCGCGCATCGGTGCCTCAGCCCCCTGCATCCTAGAAATCAGGACTTTGGATGGTTGTCAGAATAGTTTGTTTTGCTTTTTGAACTTGCTGTAATGCGAAATTCAACAACCCAACGGAAAAGTCCTCAATAATGCAAATGTAGGTAGGGTTTTTTTATATCCAAAATGAATGGTAGTATTTTAGCTATTTTTTGAGGACGGCTGTTGAGCGTAGAAGCAGATTCAAGGAAAAATGTAGTTTACAATCACTTTTGAAATTTTAACGAACGAATATTGTCCCACTCAAACGACATCACTGTGCATGAGAGTATCATATAGTCATTTTAACTCCCAGAAACCCGTTGCATAACCTCACATGCATGTACATAATTCTGATTGCTGAAATTTGGGGTCGAGGAGTATCAAAGAGCCATTGCTCTAGGCACTAGTTGAATATTACAAATGTTTAAAATAATAGACAAAACTAGATGCATGCTGTTAAATCAGCGGAAACCACATGGGGCAAACACGCACGCACCCCCCCCAAGATACAGCGCGTAAAATTACGTTTGTTTTTTGGGCACCTAAATCCCAATATTGGGTTAGTATAATTAATAGGCGGTCCCCGGGTTTCGCGATCACCTGGGTTTCGCGATCACCTGGGTTTCACGATCACCTGGCATAATGACCTCGTTCGCGTGCATTTGACCTGTAATGACCTCTGCTTGACCTCGTCCTGACCTTAACATTTTTTCGCCATCAATATCCCCCGCCCACAAAGTGCTCGTCTGAATACACAAAGTTTACCCAATTTGAACCTCCGTTTGACCTTGAAGGACCCCTGATAACCTTGTCGTGAACTTTTACAGATGCGGGCATCCAAAAACCAACCCCACCCTCCCAAGTTGCATGTCCATAACACAAACATTTACTCCATTTGACCTCCTTTGACCTGAATTGACCCCTAATGATCATTGTCGTGAACTTAAAATTTCGGCATCAACAGTCGACCCACCCTCCAAGTTTCATGTTCATACACAAACGTTTACCTCATTTGACTTGGGAAGTACCCCCTGAGACCTTCAAAATTTCGGCATCAACAATCGACCTCGCCCACCACCAAGTTTCGTCTTGATACACAAAAGTTTACCCCATTTGACCGTCTTTGACCTTTAATGACCCTGAATGACATGTCATGTTTTAAAATTTTTGGCATCAAACATGGACCCTTACCCTCCAAGTTCGTGTCCTCCATACCACCAATGTAACACCATTTGACCTTGAAGACCATGGTGACCTTAATCCACTAACCAAGTACATACAACCTCGGTTTCGGACGGTAAAGAGGCACCCACCCACCCAGTTTAAGGAACGTGGCAAACATTCGGTGTCCGAGAACCAATGTTTAACCTAATTTGACCTTGAATGACCTGATTGATGACCTTGTCGTGACTCTCAAAATTTTCAGCATCCAAAATCGGACCCCACCCCTCAAGTTTCATTTCCATACACCATGTTACCCATTGACCTTTTTTGACCTTGAATGACCTCCGATGACCTTGAGCACTACCAATAACAAACTCGGTCTTCGGAAGGTCAAGGGGCACCCACCCACCAAGTTTCAGGAACTTTGGCGACCATCGGTCTCCGAGCAAAATAGGCGCGGTACCATTTGACCTCGTTTGATCCTCGAATGGACCCCTGAGGACCTTTGATCCACTAACCAATACAACTCGGTCTTCGTTCGGTCAAGGGGCACCCGCCCACCAAGTTCAGGACCGTGCGACCCCGGTCTCCGAGAAACTAGACTCGGTCAGACCACACCAGACAGATAGACCGACAGAGATAGACAGAAAGACCACCGGTATTAAAAAATTAACTGCATAGGGGTTGCACTTCCGTTAGTGCATAACGGGGGTGGTGGGGGGTTCCTAGGGCCCCCTAATAAAACCACTTTAATAAATGATTTTTTAGATGAAATCCACCAATGTTCGAAGGCTTCAAAGACACAACAATAAGAAATAAAAACTGAAGAAAGTGGTTCAGTAAGAAAGAAAATAGGGGCAAAACATTGGATTTTTAATTTTGCGTCGCAAATGTGCGAAAACGCCACTAATTTGTTTCTGCATTTTCTACTGGCATTGCTCACTAGACTTGTGCTGATGCTTTAATGGTGAAGAAGGAATATATTTACCATATTAAGCGACAAAACATTAAATGTCTCATGCCATGTTATATTTTTTAGGGTTACTTGTATAATTACCATAGGTTCCTACGTCAAACCCGCTCTACATGAGTATATAAAATATTATGGCTCCTATGGCTCCTACTATACTTTTCAAGATTTTTTTTAATTAATGATTTACTTGTTCTATGTCCCTAGGTGCTTGTTCTGATCAGAATCAGAATCACAGTAAAATAAGATTTTCATTTTGTCATGGGACTTCCATTAGTGCATAAGGGGGGGCTCTAGGGACCCATGCTAATTAACGCCAAAAAAGACGCGATGGAATTTCATTTTTTTTGCACACAATGCAAGCGCGCAACTAAAAGTTAGACGAATACAAAAAAATAAACCTAAATATCATTGCAGCGTTTTAAAAATCCCAGCTGAGAAAAACAAACAGATGGGGGTCTAGGACCCCCCCCCCCTACGCAGTTAAGTGTTAATATTACAGGGTGTCTCACGAAACTGAGTTTCTATTACACTCCTAACATAGGCGACCAAACTTCAAAAAAGTAAGTAAGTATCCATTTGAGATATTTAAAAAGAATCTAAACCACAATTATTTTTTAACATTTTAATGTAAACATCACTTAATTCGGTTCAGTAGTTTGGAAGAAATAAGCGTCTATGTAACACAATCAATGACCAACTTCTTCAAGTTTGCTCACAATAATGCGATTTGATGTTAACTACCGCTCTGATACTGTGTTATCTGTTAAGCTGTCTTCTTTTCACTCCACAAAGAACCGTCCGTGTTAATATTTTGTATTTAATGACATTTTGTTCGTTTTATTGTAGTAAACAATTATCCGTGAAAATATACAAAAATCCAACAGAAAAACAAAACCTTGTAATAACAAGAATGATCATCTTATTAGAAAACAGAACCAATAAAATCTGTGTGAAAATGTGACTATGTTCGGCGACTCGGAGTGGTGGCACAGCATAGAATGAATTGAGAATTTTAATCAATACTTTTACTAGGTGGATAAACTGAACAATAAAATATAAGATTCACAATAGTTTTTATTAAAATTAGACCATTCTTATCCAATAATGATGGTTGTGATGCTACATTTTAAATAATAAAGGCAGTGATTCCAGCGTTTAATCTATACTCGGTGTTTATATGTTTATGAAGTACTGGCACGAGACAAAGATGATAGGTCAAAGCTATTGGTCGCCCATACAAAGGGCATTTGTGCGTTTTCAGTATGCCGAACTGGTCATAAAATTACTCTGGTCAGGCAGGGGAATTTAGATCTAAACTTCAACAGAATCCTCCTTGCAAGAAGGACAAGCTGAACAATGTAAGAATGTTAAGAAGTACGTGAAAATGGGTACAAGTACAAAATTGGAACAAGAGTCGCTGTGGAAGGCGGTGAACCGCCGAACTTGACAGAACATTGCAGCCATCAGACGTAGTCTTCGTCTAATCCAAGACAAGTTGCAGACGTCCAATGTGCACACGTCCACAGATCAAGCTTTAGCAGGATTACCCGCTTAGAACTGAAATTTGAAAGATTATTATTATTTCTCGCCTGTTCTGTCTGAGTCACTTTAGTACAAAATTGGAAGGAAGTGTCCATTGACATGTGTTACATAATCGCTTATTTCTATTCAAACTGCTGAAACCAAATCGAGTACTGTTTACATTAAAATATTGAAAAAAAATTGGGTTAAGATTCTTTTGAATTTATCAAATTGATACTCACTTTTAAAGTTATGCTCACAAAGTTAGGGTGTAATTATTCTGAGACACCTGTATTATAGTGAGGGGGAATTATGTCGATTCTTTCTAAAAACGAGATGCTGTCGATTGCCTGTTTTGTGCTGTTGCCCGGTGATGCACCATATTTGTGGACAAGAAGAAAATTCCAGTACTACAATACATTCACCGTCAATGATCCCAAGCAATCCCCGCTAAACATGGAGCGATTGACAGCTAATGTATAGTCCTCAGTATGGCTCTTGTCCACCAACATGTCTGGTGGCTGACGTAATGAACCCGGTCTATACAAAGGAGCTGATATTTGGCATGGGGTAGGGAACGACAGTGCGGATAGTTCTTATCGGGGTTCGAAGTATCTCGCAGGTGAAGGTAATATATAGTGGACTTTTTATCTTCTGTCAGTTCATTAAAAGTTTTGTGGGGCGTGTCGACGATTCTATCCTTCTGAGAGGTTGTTATGGCTTTACCCAATCAATACAATAGGGAAATTCCAACGTCACGATTACCGTGTAGATTAAGGCATAATTAAAAAAGCGTCCCTTTTCTCACGAAGATTCAACATAAGAAAATGATACGAATAAAAGTCTACAATTATGCTTACCAAAGTTGTTTAAGTCACTAAGGAATATAGAAAACCTTGGATACGTTTTTATATTTATTCGTCTTGTTCAAAATAATATTTGAGCTTGGTCCACATCTTTAAAAGCACTTAGAGTTTTGGTCACTCATAACAAACCTAAATATTTCGTGGCCTAATTCCCTCTTCACACAGCCTTGATGTTCAGACACTTCATCCATTTCTTTGATTGACGCCAAAGGAATCGCTAGTGGTCTTCAGACTACGTCAATTCTATTCAATTGGATCTTTTATCGAAAGCATTTACATATTCGATACAACAAAAAGTTATGTTAATGGTTCGCGCCATTTTTTCTGTTGAACAACGTTGAGGCATTTCAAGCTGTTAAATTACGGCTTTTCAGTTTTTGATCGCAACACACCATTCCCTCAAAATAATTTCGTACCATCGGCAATATGCGTTTAAAAAATACCACTTAGAAGTCAATTTGCTTAGAACTCCCTAGAACAAATAAATAGGATTTATTCCTCCGTTTAATATGCACACAACTAGTTCGTGTGCCCAAGACTCATTAAGTGATTATAGGCCTTCTGTCAGGAATATATCCATCAATGAAGTATTCACACTAGACTAGCTTCATGCAATGTAATGGAGGAAGGAAGAACCTATGCTAAGGATTCGAGTTGCTTTTTCCATAGGCACTATTCCTCCCTCAATGGAGCTCTTCACCACTAGACTAGGTCAAGCATTTACATGGAGGAATGACCCTATCTAAGGTAGTGTGCTTATTCCATGGAATTAATGCCTTCAATGGAGGTTATTCACACTAAGACTAGGTCAATGCAATATTACGTGGAGGAATGACCCTATCTAGGATTAGAGTGCTTTATTCCATCAGGCCTATAATCCCTAAATGAAGTCTTCACACTAGACTAGCTTCATGCAATATTCCATGGAGGAATGACCTAGCTAAGCTTAGAGTGCTTTATTCCACCAGGACATAATCCCTCAATGGAAGTCTTCACACAGACTAGATATCTTCATGCAATATTACACGTAGGGATGACCCATCTGTGGCATTTTATAAGAGATGAAAGGTTTTGTTTCAATAGGATATCAGCCATCTTAGAAAAAGCACCACATGCAAAATTTCATGCAAAAATATTTTTAATTTGCGCCCCCGCACGATGAACTTTTTCTTATTGTGTGGGACGAGCCAAACATGAGAAGAAAAACCATTGAACGGCATGCTGCTTTCCACAGAAAGAAGCGGCCCGATTTTTTTCAAATCTGGGTTTTGGCATATTTGGAATGCTTACCAATGTTTAGATCACACCTGAAGTAAAGAAGCCGAATACGCGTCTTAGGTAATAAGATGATGATTTATTTATTTCTGTCATGCACGACAGAAAATCAAAGCATGGTGTTCTATAGGGGACAATAACGATAGCAGGCAAGTTCCCAAAACAGGTTTGCGGTTTTCTTTTGTACTTGTTTGTCCAAAAAAAAAAAACCTTGACACGTTCTCAGTAGGTGGTTACAACCGATTCAGTGCAATTGCAGGGGGTAGGACAACACGATCTGCTCTATTGGGGCATTGGGGATTCCAAACGGTAATTTTGGGAACTGCCACGTGCATTTACTATTGCAGTCCCGGTCCCAGTGCCATTACAAAATCAGCTCTTAAACATTCGTTCAAACGATCTTAGCAATATCATGATAATTTAAGAAAAAATTTGACTCAAAATCCGTCGAGGTAGGGATTAACCTCGCTTGCAAATAGTTTGCAATTTTCCAATTACGGTCATTTATTTGTATTTTAAATATTCGTGACCAGGCCTAGCCTTTAGTCAAGTCTGTGTGTGCACCGTTCGATATGCGTAAGAGCGCCCTCCTACTGTTACGTCTTAGAATAAGACCTAGCACTTGCTCTCTATAGTTAAACGAGTGGAAATTAATCTTGGTAAACCACTCAAAATGAGTGGTTATCCTTAAAGAGCGAATTTCCACTCAAAAGAATCAACACACTCCAAAAAGAGTGGATTTCCACCGTTTTCGTATTGTCCATCGTTCACTCCTCAAAAGTGTGTCCTTCGATTTTTTTAAAAACTCCTCACACGAGTGGAAATCCCCTCTTTTTGGAGTTATTTTTACTCGTTTTGAGTGGAAATTCAGTCTTTTTAGTACAAACCACTCATTTTGGAGTGGTTAAACAAAGTTTCACTCTTTTGGGATGACATTTTCACTCGTTACATTTGAGAAGTGGCTAAGCCGGAAGTTGATGTCGTCTGTTTGCTGTTAGGTTGGCATCAGCGGTTCGGCCAAGCCTTTTCATTATAGCAATGCATCAAAAATGTCAACACAATTACAGCAATACTGAGTCAACCACAAACCAATTTGGGTGCTTTTGATGTGGGTCGTCATGGTTGTTTCCCATGACCCACATACGACCTCGTCCTTGGTGTTAATTCATACAAAAAAAAATATCCTCTTCCGTGTAGTGGATTCTTCAACTCCACGGTTTTGGAATAAGAAAATATTCCTTGACAACATAAAAAATTCAGCATTTTTCGTCAAGATTCGCTTTTACGTGTGTCAACCAATGGCACAATGTGAAATTTGGATTTTCTTGCCGCCCTCCCCTGGTTGTCATTCCTACCCTCTGGCAATTTGAGCGAGATTCGTATCCTCAAATAATCTCCCTAGACCTTTATATCCCTAAATTTATATCCGTACACCTACTGCATACCACACCTTGCAATCTTCATTACCGTGTTTTGCCGTAGTAGGCCTTCTCACACCAGTGGCTGAAAGAACTTTCAGTAATTAAGAATTATCTATAATTGACTTGAAATATCATGGGGGAGAAGCTGCAATCATAGAGATATATTCAGAAATTTAACAGCATTGTTTAGTTCTGAGGTTTAAACAACTGAAGCACTTTTATAGGATAATGATCTTGGAATAAATGAATACCAATATTTAGGGAATTTGGACAGTGCCTTTACGTGCCTGCGAAGCGATTATGTTCATAAAATGAATACAATAGCTGCTGAACTTTTTACCTGTTCTGGGTAACAGGTGTCAAATGCAATGACACACTTTGTGTTGCAGAAATGCTGACATCCAAGTGCGCCTACACGTACGCATACAAAGCAGCCGTTTTAGCTAATTGCTAGTTTACAGAGAATAGCACAGCTGTTAGCTCAACAATTAGTGGCACTTTGTGGTAAAGTATGAAAACTTCCACATTTTATACAATGTATGTACAACTTTTTAAAGATATGGTACACATTGTACCTATTACAATATGGCCGAAAAAGGTCAAAGCACTTTCTACATGGGTCACCTTTTCA